>CM067363.1:33922832-34053305 GCA_034401795.1 Chaetoderma sp. LZ-2023a | reverse complement strand
AAACATTGAGAAGTAAGTTAGACTAGGTAAACATTGAGAGGTAAGTTAGGGTAGGTAAACATTGAGAGGTAAGTTAGAGTAAGCAAACATAGAGAGGTAAGTTAGAGTAGGTGAACATTGAGGCTTTGAGATGTAAGTTAGAGTAGGTAAACATTGAGAGGAAAGTTAGGGTAGGTAAACATTGAGAGGTAAGTCAGAGTAGGTAAACATTGAGAGGTAAATTAGAGTAGCTAAACATTGAGAGGTAAGTTAGAGCAGGTAAACATTGAGAAGTACACAGGAGTAGCTACACAAAAGAATCAGATCGAATCCGCTGATGATCAAAACCCAGTAAACCTGATAACGCAGGTTACTGGGCCAATTCCGGGTCATATTGGCCCAGTACATACACACGTCATCATACTTCTTATCCATGGGGAATTGATTGACAAGACAGAGGCGTATCCTTCGGGGTCGGGTGGTGCGTGCACGTGTGCATACGCGCGTGCCTGTGTGTGTGTCTGTGAGGGGTGACGTTGTCACACGAGACTTACGCAATGTACTTTTTGAAATACTCCTTTAACATGCCGTCGCTCATTAATAAGAATACGATGTTCATAATCAGCTGAAAATACATATTTATGTCCAGAAATGCAGGACATACAAAATTTGGGAGAGGATCACTGAACACCAGTCTGGATCCTTGCTACCATTCCCCTCCACCCCATCATCCCACCGCTAGTGCCCCCCCCCCCCCATATCCCTTGGTACCACGTCCACGTTACGGCACTACAGCCTGCTTTCATTCCATACACAAATAGATAACGTAATCATAGGCCTGCAGATTAATCACTATTATTGACGGATTACATATTTTCATAAACCCCAGCCACAACCCACCCCAGCCACCCGAGTCGCCCGTTACTTACCAGGTCTAAAATCTGTGTCAGTGTCATGCCGAGCTCAATGCGTACCGCCATGGACGAGTTGATGACAGGTCGGACAAAGGGCGTGTAATCTCGCAGCAAATCTCGTAGGAGACGATACTCGCTCGAGATATTCTGTGGTTGTCGCACGCTGACTGAACGATTTCCTGTGAGGAAGACAAATGATAGTTTAAAAGGTATAGCGGCGAATGTTTTTTCGAAGGATAATTGTTTTTGTGATATATTTTCTGATACCATCAGTGGTTGTATTCATTCGAGATCCCTCATTTTGTCCCCCCACCACCCTCTCTCTCTCTCTCTCTCACGCACGCACGCACGCACACGCACGCTCACACACGCACACGCACGCACGCACACACGCACGCACGCACGCACACATCAGCAGCAGCGGCACCACCTCAAGCACTATGTGCACCACCACCACCACCATCACCACCGCCACCACCACCACCACCACCACCACCACAAAGCAGCAGCAGCAGCAGCAGCAGCAGAAACAACAACAACATCGGCATCATCAGCATCTCATGTCGATAGTCACTTACAGGACTGGTGGTATGATCAGCGAACGAAAAGAAGAAGAAGATCATCATCATCATCAGCAACAGCAACAGCATCGACATCATCATCATCGGCAGCAACAGCAGCAGCAGCATCGACAACAGCAGCAGCAGCATTGGCAGCAGCAGCATCGCAGCATCATCATCATCATCATCATCATCAGCAGCAGCAGCAGCAGCAGCAGCAGCAGCAACAACAACAACAACAACAACAACAACAACAACAACACAGCAACAAGAGCAGCAGCAGCAGCATCGGCAACATCAGCAGCAGCACCCTCGCCAATATCACAACCACCAACATGTCCACATGGTCTTGTAAGTCTTCATTGAGCAGCGAGAGCTTACATGAGTACGTTGCACGGGTTGAAGTGATCATCAATGGAGGAACATAGTTTTAGCCATGCCCCGCTCATCTCTAGCTAAGCTCCACGTACACTTCACCGTGCCTGAGTATCAATTTCCAGAATTCTATACAGGTAAGCTGTTGAATATATTGAAACACATTTGACTGGGTACTGTTGCTGGCTATGCGAAATAAGGCAACATAACATACGTATATAATTAGACAATTTCGGTAATAGTATGATATCCGTTACACTTGAATGTACCCAGCACATATCAAGCTCAAACATGATACATTGTTGAAACTAGTGCGAATGTAAGTTGTTATAGACCTAGTGGAAATCGACAATATACTTGAAGAAAGCATTTCTTTCAAAAGTAAATATATATCCACCCTCAAAAGGCTCATTGTTCCAAATTTCCCTCGTGTGATCTAAACATTAAAAGGCTATAGATTGTTGTACCCTGATAAGACGGCTTACTCGGCCGGTACTGGCCTGTACCGGCCCAGTAATCTGAATCATCAGGGTATGCTTTGGTTGATTGTAATCGATATGACAGGAACAGAAAGCACGGGCTTTCGCTTATATATTTCTCTCTGGTCTGGACATATGTGTACTTCATCTTGAATAGCATACAGGTGTCTTTGTGATTGTGTGTGTGTTGTAATATTTGAGGCGTTTATATGCTAGTTCCCAATGCTAGGGTCTAGACTCACGCCTGGCCTTTATGGTTTCTGTTGAATTCTTGTGAATTCTTGTGACGTCGGTTTGTGCATTAGCTTGTGTCTCTCTCTGTGTGTATGTGTGTGTTGATCGTTGTCTCTCGATTTTGTCTCATGTTGCTGTTCTTTTCCATGGCTTTTTTTGTTGCTCCTCATGCTTGGGCGTGTGTAATGGGGATGGCCTAACCTGGACCTAACAGGGGTGGGTAAGGGATGGGGTAGGTGTTGGGTCGGGGGAGGTGTGTACGGTCTTATGACCTGATGCACCCAAGGGGGGGCTTTAGGTCAGAGACCTCCCGGCCCCTTTGGGGGGAGTGGGGAGGTTGGGGTGTGGGGTCTTTCGGGTCCTGGGACCCATTTGGTCTTCTGGCCATCATCCGAGCAGGCACCAGCGCGCACTTGTTTGATTTTGATTGGTTAGGTAGCCCGTATGGTGACTGTGACCGTCCGAGGACGAACTCGGTCAGTCATCCGGGTTACATCCCTCCATAGTCCCCTCGAAAATTCCGAAAGATTCTAATTCTAGCAATTTGGTTTTGGTTTTGTAATCCGTATGTTGCGTGGTTCCATCCGAGGAGGGATCCATTCAGCATCCGGTTTACTTTGACTATGCCGAAATTTCTTGCCTACCTAACCCTAGCTCACGTTCACACAGTGATGGGCACTGTGTGACGGGACCTCAGTTTAATCACTTTGTGATTCAAAGGGCATCTCACCTTATGTTATGCCAACCATTCAGCCGATAGAATTTGCCACCCATAATCCATCCCTGGCATTTTAACATTTTATCACACCGACAACGAAAGCTAGTCAGGATTTAGTAGCTAAATATTGCTACATTTCTACAGACTATGATGCCTGTCATGATTTAATCTTCAACCAATACTGAAAAGCTAGCGTGTCCGTCTCGGTATATACGCTCAGTCATAGAGGTGCCATCTATAGTTGGGAAATATGGTATAAAAGCAACCATACAGCTATGCTGTTGGATATTTTAAAACTAATTTGACTGGAAGTTGTTGCTGCCAATCAAATTAGTTTCAAAATATTCAACTAGATGTGTATGTATGTATGATTAGTGTATTCTGCGGCTGTAGTAGTAGAAACATGTTACAGCTGCAATCAGTCCTTCTTCGCTTTTGCCCACTGTGTCTTGTCCTCAGCCAAAATCCTTAGCTTCCTCAGGTCCTTTCTTGACTTGAGTGTACCTAATCCTGCTTTCTTGAGGTCACCTCGTAGCACGCTTAGCAAGAACGTCCTCTCCTGGCTGAGTATTACAGAATAAAGAATGTACTGCGTTGGCACTTACATGACATCACGCACTATCGCTTGAGGAGACACAATGGTGGCGATCACATTTCAAGATTAACGCGATATTACAAAGCAGATAATTATGATACAGATAAAAGAATGCGACAGAATATGAATGACATGGAATCTATAAACCATACTCTATCGCTGCAATACGACATTTGATATGAGATTATCATCCCTTTAATGGTACTCTGTGTGCTGCGATTTAACCGTTTAACGGCTAAATTCCGAATATCAAAATATGCGCGTATTGAATGTCCATTTGCTGGCCAACAGAAGGCTAATTTTGAAAGTTTACCACTAGAATGACTGGTTATCGAGCCAGTCATTACAGTTTGAAATTTTCAAAAATGGTCATCTCTTGACCTGTAAATGAACATTCCTTTGGCCACTACAGAGGCCGGTTTTGTCCAGCATGATCATGACAGATTTAAAGATAATCTGTATGCACGTGGTCTGTGAAAATTAATGTTAATCTTTCTCCAAAATCCTCTAATTTGATCAAGAAAATTTGAATTTTCCCTTTGAAAATGCCAAGCATTAGACCAAAAGAAGAATGTTCTAGAAAATGTACTATTAGAATGTAAAAGGAGCCAGTCATTGCAGTTGTGAATTTTCAAAACATAATCTTTTCTTGGTCTGTAAACAGACATTTCTCAAGACCTCTACAGAAGAAGATTTTCGCCAGATTGGTCTCCTGTTAAACTGTGTGTCTTTTACTGGAGAAGATAACTTTATGGCGAGAATACTACTACAGAATATATGTGTATAATGGGCGTGTACATTAATCATTCTCTCACATAGACTGACAGCAGAAACGTATGCCGATAGACAATATCCATTTCCATAATCAAAGAATCTGCCAATTTAAGTTCCGGAATGGGATGGTGGTGGCACCGAGGTGGCTGGGTATGGGGGTAGGTGGACTGGGTGGGTATGGGGTAGGTGGGTGGGGTGGTTAGAAGACAAAGAATATATTAACGAAATTTTACCCCTGATATACCCGGAACTTCTGCTAACGTTATGTCAGCAAAAGAAGGAGGTACCGTGATAAGTTTTCAGAAAATACACCACCAATTTCGGGACATCTTGCCGAATTATTATAAAACCCAGACTGAACGACTGACAGATAGACAGACGGACAATGGGACTTTTACTAATTGCGAGTTGCAACTAAGTATATTATTTAGAAAGTAATTGGGCTGGGAGCTGTTTCGTTCCATGGCAGCAACAGATACCAGTCAAATTAGCTGTAAAATACCAAACATTAACCTATTTAATTGCTCTGACTCCCAAGTAGACCTAAAGGTGTTAATA
This sequence comes from Chaetoderma sp. LZ-2023a, assembly GCA_034401795.1. Lineage (NCBI taxonomy): Eukaryota > Metazoa > Mollusca > Caudofoveata > Chaetodermatida > Chaetodermatidae > Chaetoderma > Chaetoderma sp. LZ-2023a. The sequence continues at coordinate 34,048,119 of CM067363.1, read as the reverse complement.
AAAATAAAGATATTGTCTTCTTTTTAATTCATGCTCGGGCATGACGATCACTGTCAGGTACCGGTCATGATCATCACTCCCAGGTAGCAGTCATGATGATCACTGTCAGGTAGCAGTCATGATGCTCGCTGTCAGGTACGGGTCATGATGATCACTGTCAGGTAACCGTCATGATAATCACTGTCAGGTACCAGTCATGATGATCGCTGCCAGGTACCGGCCATTATGATCACTGTCAGGTAATGGTCGTGATGATCGCTGCCAGGTACGGATCATGATGATCAATGTCAGGTACTGGGCATGATGATCGTTTTCAGGTAGCAGTCATGACGATCGCTGTCATGTACCGGTCATCATGATCACTGTCAGGTAATGGTCATGATGATCGCTGCCAGGTACCGGTCATGATGATCACTGTCAGGTAACCGTCATGATGATCACGGTCAGGTACCAGTCACGATGATCACTGTCAGGTACCGGTCATGATGATCGCTGCCAGGTACCAGTCATGATGATCACAGTCAGGTAACGATCATGATGAACACTGTCAGGTACCGGTCATACTGATCACTGTAAGGTACCGGTCATGATGATCGCTGTCATGTAGCAGTCATGACGATCGCTGTCAGGTACCGGTCATGATGATTACTGTCAGGTAACGGTCATAGTGATCACTGCCAGGTAACGGTCAAGGTGATCACTGTCAGGTAACGGTTAAGGTGATCACTGTCAGGTAACGGTCGTGATGTTAACTGTCAAGTACCGGTTATGATGGTCGCTGCCATGTACCGGTCATGATGGTCACTGTCACGTAACCGTCATGATGATCACTGTCAGGTAATGGCCATGGTGATCATTGTCAGGTAACGGTCCTGATGATCACTGTTAGGTAGCAGTCATGATGCTCACTGTCAGGTAATGGCCATGGTGATCATTGTCAGGTAACGGTCCTGATGATCACTGTTAGGTAGCAGTCATGATGCTCACTGTCAGGTAATGGCCATGGTGATCATTGTCAGGTAACGGTCCTGATGATCACTGTTAGGTAGCAGTCATGATGCTCACTGTCAGGTAATGGTCATGATGATCACTGTCAGGTACCGGTTATGATGATCGCTGCCAGGTAATGGTCCTGATGATCACTGTCAGGTAATGGTCGTGATGATCACTGTCAGGTAACGGTCATGATGATCACTGTCAGGTACCGGTTATGATGATCACTGCCAGGTAATGGTTATGATGATCGCTGCAAGGTACCGGTCATGATGATCACTGTCAGGTAACCGTCATGATACTCACTGCCAGGTACCAGTCATGATGATCGCTGCCAGGTACCGGTTATTATGATCATTGTCAGGTAGTGGTCGTGATGATCGCTGCCAGGTACCGGTCATGATGATCAATGTCAGGTACTGGTCATGATGATCGCTTCCAGGTAGCAGTCATGACGATCGCTGTCATGTACCGGTCATGATGATCACTGTCAGGTAATGGTCATGATGATCACTGTCAGCTAACCGTCATGATGATCACTGTCAGGTACCGGTCATGATGATCGCTGCCATGTACCGGTCATGATGATCACTGTCAGGTAACTGTCATGATGATCACTGTCAAGTAACCGTCATGATGATCACGGTCAGGTACCAGTCGTGATGATCACTGTCAGGTACCGGTCATGATGGTCGCTACCAGGTACCGGTCATGATGGTCACTGTCAGGTAACGGTCATGGTGACCACTGTCAGGCACCGGGAATGCTGATTGCTGTCAGGTACCGGTAATGATGATCGCTGTCAGGTAATGGCCATGGTGATCATTGTCAGGTAACGGTCCTGATGATCACTGTTATGTAGCAGTCATGATGAACGCTGTTCAAGTACAAGGGTACCACGACTTATCTTAATATATTTTGAAGCAATAATATTGGGTATGAAGAATACATACTTTTACGAAATTTTGACGAAAATGGCCCGGAAGTAACAGCGTGATTGATCATCCTCATGAATTAAAATCTTAAGATAAACATATTATTATGTCCTCAATTCACCTTTCCAGAGTATCCTTCTATCACTCTGACGTCATATGACATCAAATTCAGCTTAGCGGCGTGTAGGATGACATCATTATCATTACGTCATAATTGATTCTATATGGCCCGTCTTTAACTCTTAATAGTCAGATACGTTGTACGAAATGTATGTCTCTACTATTTAATAAACATACTGCTGAATATTTTGAAACTAATTTGACTGGACGCTTTTGCTGACGTGATGACTATACGCAACTAGCGGCAGCAGCACAGCAACAGCAGCAGCAGCAGCGGCCGCGCCGGAAACATCACCACCACAACAACAACAACAACAACAACAACAACAACAGCAGCAGCAGCACAGCAAAAGCAGTAGTAGTAGCAGCAGTAGTAGCAGTAGCAGCAGCAGCAGTAGTAGGAGTAGTAGTAGTAGCAGCAGCAACAGCAGCAGCAGCAGCAGTAGTAGTAGTAGTAGTAGTAGCAGTAGTATTAGTAGTAGCAGAAGCAGTAGCAGTAGCAGTAACAACAGCAGCAGCAGCAGTAGTAGCAGCAGTAGTAGCAGTAGTAGTAGCAGTAGCAGCAGTGGTAGTAGTAGTAGTAGTAGTAGTAGTAGTAGTAGTAGTAGTAGTAGTAGTAGTAGTAGTAGTAGTAGTAGTGATGCTGGTAGTAGTAGTAGTAGCAGTAGTAGTAGTAGTCAATATTGTCAACGCACTGGCTCAGAATCTTCAATAATTGAAAAAATTCAAAAATTTATAAGAAGATAAAAAGATATTTTGGTTTATCTTACTGCCTGAGATTTGTCATTTTGTTTGAGGAAAGCCATATGGCATTAATGTTAACCCTTTACTGGTTCAATTTGTTCAGTAGAATCCAAATATTCGCTTACTTATTTAATGTACATTTGCAGGCACAGACAAGGTCATTCCCGAGAATATGCCACTGGAACGACTGTCTCGGTTCCCGAGCCAGTCATTACAGCGGTAAATTTTCAAAAATACTCCAATCCCCGCCGGCAAATGGACATTGCCCAAGATCACTAAATTGACCGTTTTTGGCTGACCATCATGCAAGGGTTAATGTTGAATGACTGAGATGGATATTCTGGATTGCTATTTGAGTTTTGCTTTTACCAAGATGTCACGTAGATTCGGATTTTTCTTAAACGCAATTACTGGACGCTTGTTAAAGGGTTGTTTCAGTTTCTCCTGTAGGTTTTGATACTCATCTTTCAAGATTTTGGAAATTTCAACGTTTTTCCGATTATAGGTCAGAATGAATGGAATTTTGTCACGTTGATCAGATAAGCCTGGGTCCGAGTTTATTCCCCTTGGCCACTGTGTTTCGAGTTCTTTAATCCAAAACGATTCTCGAAGTTTTCTTTGTTTATCAGTTTCTTCTGCCGTATCTGAAAGGGGTGGCTGTTCAATTGGCATAATTTCAAAGTCACGAGGGACTAAATGGTCAGGAAGGTTAAAATGTTCGGAAACATGTGTGTCTTCCTCTAGCCTAATATCTGAGAGGTGTCGAGTTGCCCGCCATCTTAATGGACATTTGGTTTCGTCGACATACTGTTTTTGGCACAATTTGCATGAAATTAGATAAATAACATTTTCAGAGTCACAATCTAGATTAGACTGAAGTTGGAACTTGCTTTTGTTCTGAGAGCTCGTGAAAGTATTCTGGTTTGGGAGAAATTCATCTAACTTGCACCTTTTCTTTCCGCATTTGCGAAATTCGCCTACACCTATAATCGGACGATTGTGAGAAATTTTTGCAGGCCGACGATTTGAGGCATTATCTGGAATGGTTTCCAAGCCGTCCAATGTTTCAGATTTGATTTTGCGCAAGAATCGTGAGGAGTAACCTCGTGGTTTGAGGGCTTTGAATAGGGTAGCGCACGCTTCTTCAAAGTTTTTCCTATCACTCGAATTCCTGTGAAAACGGATTATTTGTGATTTTACTATTCCTTTAAAAGTATGCGGTGAATGGAAAGATTTTTTGTGCAATAGCTGATGCGAATCGGTTGGTTTGAAATACACTTTGTAGTCTAAGTAGCCAGTTGTTTCATACTTTAGACATTTATATACAGTTACATCCAGGAAATCTACGGACATCTCGTCAATGGTTGCTTTTAATTTGATATTCGGATCGTGATTGTTCGGAATTTCGAAAAATCCATCAAACTCTGCCTTTGTGTGTTGCCAAATCATGAAAATGTCATCAAGGTACCTGCGATAAATGAGGGGCTGTTTTGGACACTTTTCTAACGCTTCCTCCTCCCACTCTGCTACGTAAATATTGGCAAAACATGGGCTAAAGCGCTTGCCCATCGCGCAGCCGCAAATTTGTTGGTAAATTTCGCCATCGAATTCAAAATCATTGCCTTTCAGACTCAGCTCTAATAGAGCTATTACTTCTCTGTCTGGCCTGTTGGTGTCTGGGTAGTTCACGAATGCTTTACGGATAGAATTTATACCCTTCTCGATGTCAATGTTTGTATACATAGCATCGATGTCAAGCGTGACCAAGAATGAATTTAGAGGTATCCAGGTCTCAGAGACCTGTGATAAGAAGTCTTCTGTGTTTTTCAAGAAGCTGGGGTGTCTATTTGCTATTGGCTGTAGATGGTAATCGATGTATTCACTGATTCTGTAGGATTCTGAGCCACAATCAGAGATTATAGGTCGGCCGGGCGGTGACATTGGGTCCAACCACGAATCTATTGGTTTATGAATTTTTGGCAAAAGATAGAAAGTCCGTGGTTTTGACTCAAGTTTAGCAAAGAGATACTTATGTTGCTTTTCGGTGATCTTCTTGCTATTGAGCAATTTTTGAAGAATCTCATTAAATTTGCTGCAATTATTTTGCTAAAGTGGTTTGCTTAGTTTCTGGTAATGCTTTGGGTTACTAAGTTGTCGTTGTGCTTCACGTTTATAGTTATCTTTAAGCATTATTACAGTCGCCGACCCTGTATCCGCAGGTTTGATGACAATTTCGTTGTTTTTAGACAATTCAATTAAGGCCTGGCGTTCCTCATAGGGTAAATTTGGTTGATCATTAGGGAACACGTTCTGAAAAGAGTTCTATGCTTTCACCGATCGCTGGGTCCAGGATTTTTATGTTTGGTGCCCAGCCATTTTTTTCAATGAATGGTGGAATGTTACTATTAGAGTTACGAAAGAAGTCTGCTAACTTAATACGGTGACTAAATTCAGATGTTTCCATACAGCCATTATCTAAAAGAGCATCCAAACCTGTTTTAGGTTTTGGTGTTGGGACAAATGTAAGACCAAAATTGAGCAGTGACTGCTCTGCTTCACCTAATGGGGAGCCAGTTAGATTGACAATATTACTGCCCAGTCCTGTTTCCGGGCGGATGTTACCTTGGCCCTTGTCTAGTTTAAATTTAGGAATTTAAGCCAGGCAGAATACATAGAGTTAGCTGTCTTCTCAGTCCAATGAATGTTATCCTTAACAACATTAAATTCGGAGAGTCTGAGTGCAGGAATGACAGTCACAGATTTTGATGATTCAGCCGTCGAATTGAGGGACTGAATCGCCAACCTCTGCTGAGCTGTCAACCGACTTGAATAGTTAAGTTTTGCGAAGTAAATCGCAGTCTTTGGGAATTTGGACTTAATCGCACTGAGAAGCAGCATTAATCTATGTTTTGAACTAGAGATGGGTTCATTCATATCATTAATACCAATGTTAACCACTATTTTCTCTGGTTTAAATGATCCAGTGTACTTTTGAATTAGTCCTCTAGCATGACACAATTTAGCTCCTGGGTAGCAGGCAACTTGCGTTTCAGGGTGGGGCTCAACATTAATGCGACTCAGGTTCATGATGATCGCTTTCAGGTAGCATTCATGATGATCGCTGTCAGGTACGGGTCATGATGATCGCTGTCATGTACCGGTCATGATGATCGCTGTCAGGTACCGGTCATGATGATCGCTGTCATGTACCGGTCATGATGATCACTGTCAGGTAATGGTCATGATGATCGCTGCCAGGTACCGGCCATTATGATCACTGTCAGGTAATGGTCGTGATGATCGCTGCCAGGTACGGATCATGATGATCAATGTCAGGTACTGGGCATGATGATCGCTTTCAGGTAGCAGTCATGACGATCGCTGTCATGTACCGGTCATCATGATCACTGTCAGGTAATGGTCATGATGATCGCTGCCAGGTACCGGTCATGATGATCACTGTCAGGTAACCGTCATGATGATCACTGTCAGGTCCCAGTCACGATGATCACTGTCAGGTACCGGTCATGATGATCGCTGCCAGGTACCAGTCATGATGATCACAGTCAGGTAACGATCATGATGAACACTGTCAGGTACCGGTCATACTGATCACTGTAAGGTACCGGTCATGATGATCGCTGTCATGTAGCAGTCATGACGATCGCTGTCAGGTACCGGTCATGATGATTACTGTCAGGTAACGGTCATAGTGATCACTGCCAGGTAACGGTCAAGGTGATCACTGTCAGGTAACGGTCAAGGTGATCACTGTCAGGTAACGGTCGTGATGTTAACTGTCAAGTACCGGTTATGATGGTCGCCGCCATGTACCGGTCATGATGGTCACTGTCAGGTAACCGTCATGATGATCACTGTCAGGTAATGGCCATGGTGATCATTGTCAGGTAACGGTCCTGATGATCACTGTTAGGTAGCAGTCATGATGCTCACTGTCAGGTAATGGTCGTGATGATCACTGTCAGGTAACGGTCATGATGATCACTGTCAGGTACCGGTTATGATGATCACTGCCAGGTAATGGTTATGATGATCGCTGCAAGGTACCGGTCATGATGATCACTGTCAGGTAACCGTCATGATACTCACTGCCAGGTACCAGTCATGATGATCGCTGCCAGGTACCGGTTATTATGATCATTGTCATGTAGTGGTCGTGATGATCGCTGCCAGGTACCGGTCATGATGATCAATGTCAGGTACTGGTCATGATGATCGCTTCCAGGTAGTAGTCATGACGATCGCTGTCAGGTACCGGTCATGATGATCGCTGCCATGTACCGGTCATGATGATCACTGTCAGGTAACTGTCATGATGATCACTGTCAAGTAACCGTCATGATGATCACGGTCAGGTACCAGTCGTGATGATCACTGTCAGGTACCGGTCATGATGGTCGCTACCAGGTACCGGTCATGATGGTCACTGTCAAGTAACGGTCATGTTGACCACTGTCAGGCACCGGGAATGCTGATTGCTGTCAGGTACCGGTAATGATGATCGCTGTCAGGTAGCAGTCATGATGATCACTGTCAGATAACGGTCATAGTGATCACTGTCAGATAACGGTCATAGTGATCACTGGCAGGTAACGGTCATGGTGATCACTGTCAGGTACCAGTCCTGATGGTCACTGTCAGGTAACGGTCATGGTGATCACTGCCAGATAAGGGTCATGGTGTTCACGGTCACATAACGGTCATGATGATCACTGTTATGTAGCAGTCATGATGAACGCTGTTCAAGTACAAGGGTACCACGACTTATCTTAATATATTTTGAAGCAATAATATTGGGTATGAAGAATACATACTTTTACGAAATTTTGACGAAAATGGCCCGGAAGTAACAGCGTGATTGATCATCCTCATGAATTAAAATCTTAAGATAAACATATTATTATGTCCTCAATTCACCTTTCCAGAGTATCCTTCTATCACTCTGACGTCATATGACATCAAATTCAGCTTAGCGGCGTGTAGGATGACATCATTATCATTACGTCATAATTGATTTTATATGGCCCGTCTTTAACTCTTAATAGTCAGATACGTTGTACGAAATGTATGTCTCTACTATTTAATAAACATACTGCTGAATATTTTGAAACTAATTTGACTGGACGCTTTTGCTGACGTGATGACTATACGCAACTAGCGGCAGCAGCACAGCAACAGCAGCAGCAGCAGCGGTCGCGCCGGAAACATCACCACCACCACCACAACAACAACAACAACAACAACAACAACAACAACAACAACAACAACAACAGCAGCAGCAGCACAGCAAAAGCAGTAGTAGTAGCAGCAGTAGTAGCAGTAGTAGTAGCAGTAGCAGCAGCAGCAGTAGGAGTAGTAGTAGTAGTAGTAGTAGTAGTAGTAGCAGCAGCAGCAGCAGCAGCAGCAGTAGTAGTAGTAGTAGTAGTAGTAGTAGCAGTAGTATTAGTAGTAGCAGAAGTAGTAGCAGTAGCAGTAACAACAGCAGCAGCAGCAGCAGCAGTAGTAGCAGCAGTAGCAGCAGTAGTAGTAGCAGTAGCAGCAGTAGTAGTAGTAGTAGTAGTAGTAGTAGTAGTAGTAGTAGTAGTAGTAGTAGTAGTGATGCTGGTAGTAGTAGTAGTAGTAGTAGTAGTAGTAGTAGTAGTAGTAGTAGTAGTAGTAGTAGTAGTAGTAGCAGCAGTAACAGTAGTAGTAGCAGTAGTAGTAGTAGTAGTAGTAGTAGTAGTAGTAGTAGTAGTAGTAGTAGTAGTAGTAGTAGCAGCAGCAGCAGCAGCAGCAGCAGCAGCAGCAGTAGTAGTAGTAGTAGTAGTAGTAGTGGTAGTAGTAGTAGCAGTAGTATTAGTAGTAGCAGCAGCAGTAGTAGCAGTAGCAGTTGCAGTAACAGCAGCAGCAGCAGCAACAGCAAAATCAGTAGTAGCAGCAGTACAGTAGTAGCAGTAGCAGTAGTAGTAGTAGTAGTAGTAGTAGTAGTAGTAGTAGTAGTAGTAGTAGTAGTAGTAGTAGCAGCAGTAGTAGTAGTAGTAGTAGTAGTAGTAGTAGTAGTAGTAGTAGCAGTAGCAGTAGTAGCAGTAGCAGCAGCAGCATGGAAATGTCTGAATCCGTGTTTATGTTGGAGGTGCAATAGACGCACCATTGCTATATCAATATAATAAACATTGAGCCCAATGGTACTGGAATGGCTGGACTGTTTGCATTAATAATTCGATAGCCCTGAGAGTAATTAAAATCTTGGTTAATCGCTAATTAAAAGATACCTAATCCCATTATTTAGGACGTGTGTGAATTACTCTTATCGACGATGAGTTTCTTGATACTCAATGGTCTAAATTACAGAGCGGATGAACATCAGCACTGGCAGTAGTACATAGGCTAATCAGATGATTTCCGTCCACCAAGCTATGGCAATACGCGCACACTTCTTTTGACGATTCCGCCGGCGATGAACGGCGAATTTACATGAAACTCTACATATTTATTTTGGCATGTAATTCCGTGACACGAATAATAAGGCACGCGGAGAGATCCATTCCTAGCTATGCTCCTCCAATTTCTACCGGAACTATGCCCACTTTGTGCGCATGTTGGAATCGATATGAAACTTTGAAACCTGAGTCTCAGAATCTAACTTTCCAGGTAACTAAACAGGTAGGCATATGCTGTAGCCAGCGATGGCGTCATGAATGACGTAGATGACGGAGTAAGCATTGTGGTACGAATTGTATGTCTTTGCTATACAATAAACGTGCTGTTGAATATTTTGGAACCAATTTGATCATAGGCAGCAACACCACCCAGTCAAATAGTTTCAAAATATTGACCAGCCTGCCTGTAAAGATTTCTGGAAATTGAATGTCAGAAGTTAAGGGGTCGATCGATCCCAACACTAACGAAGTGTGGGTGTAGATGGGTGGGGCATGGATAAAGCAGAAAACAGTCGGTGGCAAGGCTCGTAACAGAAGACAGACGATGCAAGAGCTCGTAGCAGAAGAAAGACCGTTTTCACAGTCTGCATATGCAATCCATGTTTAAAAGTTTGTTTGACCCTGACATAAACGCTAGTAAAGATTGCGGGAGGAGAACCCTCCCGTGAACCCTAGTGTGGACCATTGTTCCACACCACCACCACCCCCTCCCACCCCATCTCCGCTGCTTCCATTTCCACGCGATTTGCTTTGAAGATGTGTTAAATACATCTACCGTATGCAGCAACATTTGAATCAGTGTGGTAGAGCTGTTGGTTCCATTGACGCGATGGTCTGGAGACAGAGATGTTGGTTTAATCACTGCATTACGCAGACGTCCAATCTAATGGACGTAGGACGGAATTTATCTCTTTAAGTTTACCAATGTTAAAGTTACAGCGTGCAGGCAGATTGATTCAGAAAACACCTAACTAATGAACTCGTCCTGTCTTTGTTTGGAGAATAACCAAGCTTTTAATTACATTAACGGTTATCGAGCAGACAGTATAAAACACAAACCTCATTTCCGTCGCTGTTGATGTTTATTCTGGTGGGATAGTGATGTTGTGTCTACTGTACGGCCAAAATAAAAGCAGTATTACACAATTCCAGCTGCAAAACCCGCTGAAACATGGTCCCATACGGACTACTCTTTATGACTCCGACTGCTGCTTATTTTGTAAATTATTCGACTTTTTATAACTACCAGGATATCCTAGAATCGCTTAGTAATCATTTAATCGCGTAGACATAGCTAGAAATGTCAAAATGACAAATACACACACGCACGCACGAACGCACGCACACACACCATACGCACATTCATACATACATGCACACCACGCACGCACACACGCGCGAGCACGCAAGCGCGCACGCACGCACTAAACTAAAATCAACTTCATAGCTGCGCGGGTTTGTGCATTCCTGTGTGCGCCCAATAGACCAGCGGTTGAAGGAATATTTGTGATATGAATGCTGAAAAGAGATGCTGCACATCGGTAGCTGAGCTAAGCATAGCAATGCATTAGGTGATGACTGGATTGCTTTCCCATTGAAATATGTCTGATCGACGATGTTGCCACAGCCACCGCCACCACATCCACTGATGCTGTCGCCGCCACCGCCACGACCACTTTGAATCAGAAAATTTATCTGAAGCCATCACAAAGACAATAATACAACTGTAGCTTAATAATAAGATTATTCTATGGACCACAGGGGACCAATTATATGATACGAATGCCGAACTCTGAAAACTGGTGAATAATATTAAAGGCATACGAGATATCTATCCAAACACAATATATATATATATATATATATATATATATATATATATATATATATATATATATATATATATATATATATATATATATATATATATATATATATATATATATATATATATATATATATATATATATATATATATATATACCACTGTTTAGGTTTAGAAGCTAGATCTACCATTATTAAGTTAAATGGGGTGTATTCTATTTAGGCCATTATGTGCATTCTAATAAAGTCATTGTTGTTCACTGCGTTAGCGGCGATGATTCTGGTTGGTAATGTGGTGTTGCCTCTTGATGTGCTGTTAGTTCCTGTATTGTTGCTACATAGAAACACACGCTCTAACATAGTATACATTATTATAATGTTAATTTATACAAGAAATAAATGGTTTGCATTTAATTGTAGAATTGTCAAGAATTTAATGCCAATCCGAGATCCGATCAATCCAATGCAACCGAAATAAACATACAGTTACCCCGATTTCAATGCAATACAACCTCTACAAACAGTCTATTCACCCTGATTTCAATCCAATACAACCTCTATAAACATTCGAGTCGCCGCCCTGATTTCAAACCAATACAACCTATATAAAGATTCCAGTCACCCTGATTTCAATCAAATACAACCTCTATAAACATTCTAGTCACCATGATTTCTATCGAATACAACCTCTATAGCAATTGCAGTCACCCTGATTTCAATCTAATATAACCTCTATAAACATTCCAACCACCATGACTTCTATCCAATGCAACTTCTATAAACATTCCAGCCACCATGATTTCAATCTAATACAACCTCTATAACAATTCCAATCACCCTAATTTCTATCCAATGCAACCTCTATAAACATTCCAGTCACCCTGATTTCTATCCAAATACAACCTCTATAACAATTCCAGTCACCCTGATTTCAATCCAATACAACCTCTATAAACATTGCAGTCACCATAATTTCTATCCAATGCAACGTCTATAACAATTGCTGTCTCCCTGATTGCTATCGACTACAACCTCTTTAACAATTGCAGTCACCATGATTTCAATCTAATACAACCTCTATAAACATTCCAGCCCCCATGATTTCAATCTAATAAAACCTTTATGACATTTCATGTCACCCTGATTTCAATACAATACAACCTCTATAACAATTGCAGTCTCCCTGATTTCAATCTAATACAACCTATATAAACAATCCAGCCCCCATGATTTCAATCTAATGAAACCTTTATGACATTTCATGTCACCCTGATTTCAATCCAAGACAACTTCTATAAACATTCCAGTCACCATGATTTCTATCCAATGCAACCTCAATAACAATTCCAGTCACCCTGATTTCAGCCCAATACATCCTTTATAAACATTCCATTCACCCTGATTGCGATCCAATAAAACCGCTACAACAATTCCAGTTACCCTAATTTCAATCTAATAAACCTCTATAAACATTCCAGTCACCATGATTTCAATCCAATACAACCTCTATAACAATTCCAGTCACCATGATTTCCCCCTAATACAACCTCTATAAGCATTTCAGCCACCATGATTTCAATCTAATACAACATCTAGGACAATTCGAATCACCCTGATTTCTATCCAAATACGACCTCTATAAACATTCCATTCACCCTGATTTTAATCTAACCCAATCTCTATAAACATTCCAGCTACCCTGATTTTAATCTAATACAACCTCGATAGCAATTCCAGTCACCCTGATTTCTATCCAAATACAACCTCTATAACAATTCCAGTCACCCTGATTTCAATCTAATACAACCTCGATAAACATTCCAGCCACCATGATTTCTATCCAAATACAACCTCTATAGCAATTCAAGTCACCCTGATTTCAATCCAATACAACCTCGATAAACATTCCAGCCACCATGATTTCAATCTAATAAAACCTCTATAGCAATTCCATTCACCCTGATTTCAATCCAATACAGCCTATATAAACATTCCTGTCACCCTGATTTCAATCCAATACAACCTCTATAACAATTCCAGTCACCATGATTTCAATACAATGCAACATCTAGAAACCTTCCAGTCACCCTGATTTCAATCCTATACAACCTCAATAAACATTCCATTCACCCTGATTTCAATCCAATGCAACCTCTATAGCAATTCCATTCACCATGATTTCAATCCAATACAACATCGATAAACATTCCAGCCACCCTGATTTCAATCTAATACAACATCTAGGACAACTCGAATCACCCTGATTTCTATCCAAATACAACCTCTATAAACATTCCATTCACACTGATTTTAATCTAATCCAATCTCTATAAACATTCCAGTCACCTTGATTTCAATCCAAATACAACCTCTATAAACGTTCCAGTCACCATGATTTCAATGCAATGCAACCTCGAAAAACATTCCAGTCACCCTGATTTCTATCCAAATACAACCTCTATAACAATTCAAGTCACCCTGATTTCAATCTAATACAACCTCGATAAACATTCCAGCCACCATGATTTCAATCTAATAAAACCTCTATAGCAATTCAATTCACCCTGATTTCAATCCAATACAGCCTATAAAAACATTCCTGTCACCCTGATTTCAATCCAATACAACCTCTATAACAATTCCAGTCACCATGATTTCAATACAATGCAACATCTAGAAACCTTCCAGTCACCATGATTTCAATCCTATACAACCTCAATAAACATTCCATTCACCCTGATTTCAATCCAATGCAACCTCTATAGCAATTCCATTCACCATGATTTCAATCCAATACAACATCGATAAACATTCCAGCCACCCTGATTTCAATCCAATACAACCTCTATAACAATTCCATTCACCGTGATTTCAATCCAATACAACGTATATAAACATTCCAGTCAGCCTGATTTCAATCCAATACAACCGCTATAACAATTCCATTCACCCTGATTTCAATCCAATACAACCTATATAAACATTCCTGTCACCCTGATTTCAATCCAATACAACCTCTATAACAATTCCAGTCACCATGATTTCAATCCAATGCAAAATCTAGAAACATCCCAGTCACCATGATTTCAATCCAATACAACCTCTATAACAATTCCATTCACCCTGATTTCAATTCAACACAACCTCTATAAGCATTCCAGTTACCCTGATTTCAATCCATTACAACCTCTATAAACATTCCAATCACCAAGATTTCAATCTAATACAACCTCTATAACAATTCCAGTCACCCTGATTTCAATCCAATACAACCTCTATAACAATTCCTGTCACCCTGATTTCAATCCAATACAACCTCTATAACAATTCCTGTCACCCTGATTTCAATCCAATGCAACATCTAGAAACATTCCAGACACCCTGATTTCAATCCATTTCAACATCGATAAACATTCCATTCACCCTGATGTCAATCCTATGCAACCTCTATTCACATTCCAGTCACCTTGATTTAAATCCAATACAACCTCAATAAACATTCCATTCACCCTGTTTTCAATCTAATACAACCTCTATAAACATTCCAGTCGCAATGATTTCAATCTAATACACCCTCTATATGCATTCCAGTCGCCCTGATTTCAAGCATAGATGCTTTTTATTCTACCTATTGATTTAGTGATGTTGTGTATATGTGATGTGCATCCACCATAGGTGCATCCTGCGTGACATATTCGATGAATAGGGTTAACATATCGCAATCAAGATAGTCAAAGTAAAAACCGACGAATTTCCTCATATACAAGGGATTAGCTCCAGACGTAGAGGAATATCAGCGCTCATCTCAAGTACATAAGTTATTCAGATGATTTTCATATATTAAGCTATATCAATACAAGTGCACTTCATTTGAGTATTCCGTCCGTGATGAACTGGACATTTAGATGACTCGATATATTTGTTTTGTTATCTGATTCTGTGACGAGAATAATAAGATTATAAGAGCGAATTCGTGTAGAAAAGGTTTGTTGACATTGCACCTCTATTTTAATGGAAATGATCTAAGATCTTTTAATTTTTTAGTTACTGAAAACTCTTGGTGTCTTTGAGAGAGAATAAATAAGTGTGCTGCATGATTATTTGGGAAGGCAACAAATTGTAAACATACATGGGAGCAATAGAAGGAGATATGAAGAACAAAAGGTATTGGAGAAAGAAAGTTATTTACATTGATGTTTTCTGAAATGATAAAATGCAATTTCCTGTTGAGTCTACTATGCTCCTTATAAATGACACATATAGTGTAGAAGAAATGTGTATTCGGCATTAGCTAGCCCTGCTCATACTCATATCACACTTTATTTGTATGTGAAGTTTATCCGTACCTACTCCTTCATAAACAATTGCATTTGCTGTGGAACTTTACCTGGTAGGTCTCAACGGACCTTTCCGGTTTTAGCTATGCCCCGTCCATCTCTAGCTAAGCTCCACCCGCACCTCGCTAGTGGTGGGATCGATCGATCTCTGAACACCCTGACTATTAATTTCCAAAATACTACACAGGCAAGCTGTTGAATATTTTGAAACTCATTTGACTGGGTGCTGTTGCTGCCTGAGTCAAATTATTTTCAAAATATTCAACGGTATGTTTATTAAATAGCAAAGAATTACGAAGACATACAATTTTGACGATCTATATGGCACCCTTTGGGACGTAATGACTGTGACGTCATCATGCACGCGCTGAGCTGATTATGACGTCACACGAGGTCAGATGATGGATGGATACTCTGGAAAGGTGAATTCGCTTCATGACCTCATACTTACGATATTAGAATCGGTGTTATCATTGTGTCGAAGAGTGCATTGTAGATCAACCACGCGAGTAGTTCTTTTATTCGTTTTATTAGTCCATTCATACATTTGTTTCTCCTCTTTGAGATTTCTCTTTACAAATGACATACAATTTCTTTATATTTGAACAACGTCCCCAAGAACAGATATTGATTACATATTTCACCACGCTGTTCCGCAATGCTATATACCGGGCGTGTTTATTTTTAGAACGTTTAATTTAACTTTTCCGTAAATATAATATTTAGGAAAGCAGTTTAAGCATTGCTGGATAGATTCAGTTGAGTCAGCGGCGATAGTAGTACAATCTGCATATAACATTGCAGGGTGATATAGAAACAAATTGACTATTTTACCGATAGATGGGGGTCTTGATATTTTATCATTTTGCAGAGATCACTCTATACCATTAAAAATATAACAAAAACGGTGAAATGGGCTTATTTGATCTTACCTATGTTTTACCTAGAACATAATCAACCAATCAGAGAGACTGTTTTGCACACATATCACGTGCATGACATAGGTTAGGACCAGGGACGCCGGAAGCACGGGGCAGCAGGGGCAGCTGCCCCAGTTGCCCTTTGGGCAGGAGGCAGCGGTGGTAGCTGTGCCCTTTACCCGTTTCTTTGCAAAGAATGAGTAAACTTTACTTTAGAACTTTAAACACGATTTCTAGGATATTCAGAGCAGACTGAGCAGTTGTATTAAATTTCAGTTGTTTTGACATAAACACAAGTCCCTAAAGTAATATGGGAGGGCTTCTAGCCGAATCAAATCATCAATGCAAACGCTATTATTTTGTGGCAGTTACATGTAACATATTGACTTTTTTTTTATCTGTAAACGTTGCATGCATCTTTGCAAATAAAGGTAAGATACAGGAAGATACAGTCATATGCTATTTGAATGTTTGAAATCATACTAGTCTACGCTCCGTTAATGCCTTGCTTAGAGGGTATAATATAACACATGTGCAATGATGGGCGGCTGGGTGCTATGTGTACTCACAACTCAAAGATCCATGCTAGAAATGCCCATAGGTTTAAAACTAAAAGGCCACCTTGACACAAAGGATAAAATAACTTGTGTCTTCTAACATGATCTTTGAAGTTGCAGGATGAAAGGCAGGTAACTTATGCCAAACATAAAAACTGGAAAGCTTTACCCATGAGTGACCTTGACCCCGAGGGAGATATTAAAACTTTCAATGGCATTTTTTTTAGATCTCTCAATGTTCTAGAATCTGGCCAGGTTTGAAGAGAATCGGAAGAAAACTATAGGAGATAACTCTGTTCTAATATTGCTCCTATAGGTTTACTATGGGGGATATGTGCCACCCAAAAGCTGATTTTCTCGAAAACTGTTGGTCGGATCAACCTTAAATTTCACACCAAGTTAAGTCAATATGAGCGATAGGAGTTCACCAAATTTCTAGTCGATCGGATAGATCATTTTGGCGACCATTATGAAAAAAATAATTTATCTCCTATAGTTTTCTTCCAATTCGCTTCAAACCTGGCCAGATTCTAGAACATTGAGAGATCTAAAAAATTTCAAATGAAAATTTTAATATTTCCCTCGGGGACAAGATCATTCATGGGTAAAGCTTTCCAGTTTTCATCTTTGCCATAAGTTACCTGCTTTCACCATGCAACTTCAAAGATCATGTTAGAGGAAACAAGTTATTTTATCGTTAAGGTCAAGATGACCTTTTCGTTTAAACCTATCGCCATTTCCAGCATGGATCTTTGAGCTGTGACTACACATAAAGTTTGTATTAGATCATCATCAGACGTGTTCAATGGCCTTTAGAAGAGGCCTTATACTATTTCTTCATGCCCAGTCATCGCAGATTTACAGTTACTTCAGTAAATGTTCTCTAGTTTCACTGTTATGATCGCATTTCGTTGGGGTTGAGTGGATTTCCTTCATTTAACATCACACCCATGTGCACCTCTAAATTCGACCCACACAATCCCCTCCCGAAAACAACGTGTTATCTCTAGGCGACGTGTCTTGAATGTGATAATGCGTATTGCGAAAATTGTATGCTTCGCAACAATGTTTATTTTGAAAACCTGGCCAAATTATGCTTACATTCTGCAACACATTATGGAACAAAATGTTATGGATCGAGTGCATCTGAAACTCAGTTGAAAATGTAATGGCGGCTGTCAATAGTTGGATGATTTATTTAACAAACAACGACAACCAATAATTTTGATATAAATATTTTACTATGTTCTGGACCTTTATAGAGCAAATGTTGCTTTGGAAAACTGGTCGCTCGGAAACATCACATTGTCAACGTATACGAGGTACATTCGTCCATATAGCATGGTTCCTATGAATTAATGATACGCCCGGAGTGTTCACAAATGTAATAGAGAAACCAGGCATACACCACTTACGGGCTTTAGGGACAAGCATTTAGACTGCGTTTTGTGTATTTTACTAAGCTTTCCTACAGAAGCGTTTCAAAGTGTCATTTAAGTCGAGTTAAACCTTTATCCCTCCCAAATCAGAAACAACATATTCTGTCTGATGTAAAGAGCATCGAGTGGAATACTTTGAAAGTAGTTAGCCCGTGAGCTGTGGCTGAGTATGGCTCGTATTTCTTGTAATGTGGTCTTGAAATTGAGACACTGGAATTGCAAGAATTAAATTGTTTACATGATTTTGAATGGCGATCGTAGGCAGGCAGGCGGGCGGGCGGGCGGGCGGGCGGGCGGGCGGACGGACGGGCAGGCAAACGGGCAGGCAAACGGGCAGGCAGGTATGCAGGCATACAAGTCATACATGCAGCCAGGCAGACAGCTAGGCGGGCGTGCGTGCGTGCGAGCGTAGGTACGCGCATGTGGGTGGGCGCATTGGTGGGTGAGTGGGCGGGCGGGCGGGCAGACGGGTGGGTCGTCGAGCACCCACACACTCCTGATCTTTGTCTAGTATGATAGTATCTTACCTTCTATCTCTTTAACAGTGGCGAAACCATGAAACACGTGTAAAGCACTGAACAAGGCCGTACATATCCATCCTACATTTGGAGATGCCATGGTTTCTCACAACTATAAGCTACACCACTCAAAATATAAATACAGTTCGAATCTTATAATTTAGCAAACTACAAAAAGTACCTCATTTTATTTGATAAGATCGGATCGGTAAATTTATACTTTACTTTACATATGCTTGCTATGTAGGTCACTACTTAATTTCAATAAAGCAATTCCCATTTTACGAAGTACGATAGTATGAGAGATTCTACTGGTTTGATTATCAAAGAAACAAATGAAAGATCTTACCAGATTTCTCACCTTATGCCAAAATCTTACAGAAAACCTGTCTATAATGGTCCCTCGCGTTTAACACCAAATGACGGTCGTTGATTAATACGTGTGGTCATGTGACCAACAGTCTTAACCATTTAACCATCACATTTTTCCCATAAAATTTCAATTTCCTCATAGAAGATGTTGATTTTCAGACCAAAAGAAGATTATTTTTGAAAATTTACCACTGGAATGACTGCCTCGGTTATCGAGCCAATCATTCTGTTTGTAAATTTTTAAAAGTAATCTTCTCTTAGTCTGCAAATGGACATTTCTCAAGAAAGCTTTTGACCGTCTTGAGTGCCAATGGGTTCATGAACAAGCATCATTTTGCACTAAAATATAGATACCATATCCAAGGAGTTATGTTAAACGGCCACCCATTTGTAGGCACCACGTTTATATGACCCATACAGTGCCCGCTATACGCAGGTTTCATGATATCTAGTCAATAGGCTATTATTCCATAATTCAGTATCTAAACAAGTTAGAAGTGGAACAAAGATTTCGGCGTATACCATGCTTTCCTTACACTTAATCTGACCAACAAGAGCGACAAAGCGGGTTCCCATATCATCTTTGCCTACAGTTTGGACAACAGATCGATCGATGCTGCCTTGTACAAGCGCTCGCGTGTCGGAGGGAAGCTTCTGTTTGTCTAACGTTCGACACAATCCTGGCACGAGAATGAAGGAATGTCCACGAGATGAGTGACAGTGATGTATAGTATACGGTGTATAGAATGCATCACAGTATTCCATTGCCGTAAGTGGTAATATTCCTATCAGCCACATATATGATATTCCACAATCCTTGCAACATTTAAAGCATGACTTTGTAGAGCAGCTTCAAGTGAAATCTTTTTGTCAAAACTCTCAACAACATTACATCATTGTTGAGTTGAAGTTAAGAAGCCGGGATTTCATTTTGAAATGTCTTGAAAAGAAGTGTTATTGTGTTTTCGATTAAAAGGTATACACACACGCACGCCCGCACGCACGCACGCACGCACGCACGCCCGCACGCACGCACGCACGCACGCAGGCACGCACGCACGCACGCACGCACGCACGCTCGCTCGCTCGCTCGCTCGCACGCACGCACGCACGCACGCACGCACGCACGCACGCACGCACGCACGCACGCACAACTCCTAAACGTGTCTCATGATACGTTCAAACACAATTTTCTGCAAAATTTGATTTATTAATCCTTCTTGTGTCTTATTCCTGAAAATTCTAATTTTTGCAGTACATGCACGCACGCACACACGCACGCCTGAATTTACAAAAAATACCTTTCTGGTGACCTGCAAATGGACAATTTCCATGACCACTGCCGTTTTTGGCCCGATTGACAATCAACGGCATAATGGTAAAAAAGGTTCAGGTTTTCACTTAGCCATGGGCCATTTACAGACCGAGATAAGAGTATTTTCTACAATTTACCACTTGAATGATTAGCTCGCATTCCAAGCCATTATATCACACAACGATATAACCAAAAATGCACATTTTGCGTGCACAATTCATATAATAGCATTGAATCTAATTATATTTGACGACGACGACGACGATGACGATGATGAGGAGGAGGAGGAGGAGGAGGAGGAGGAGGATGAGGAGGAGGAGGTGGATGAGGAGGAGGATCTTGTGTTCTGCGCCTGCAGTAGATTGTAATCCTCCTGCGGCCACAACTAGTCCTTCCTTGACCACTGCTTCCTTTCTTCAGCGAGAGTTCTTATCTCCATCAGGTTCATCTTGGTTATCAGTGTACCCAGTCTGGCTTCTTGGTCATCAGTGTACACAGTCTGGCTTCTTGGTTATCAATGTACCCAGGCTGGCTTCTTGGTTATCAATGTACCCAGTCTGGCTTCTTGGTTATCAATGTACCCAGTCTGGCTTCTTTGTCATCAATGTACCCAGTCTGGCTTCTTTGTCATCAATGTACCCAGTCTGGCTTCTTGGTTATCAATGTACCCAGTCTGGCTTATTGGTCATCAATGCACCCAGGCTGGCTTCTTAGTCATCAATGTACCAAGTCTGGCTTCTTGGTCATCAATGTACCCAGTCTGGCGTCTTGGTCATCAATGTACCCAGTCTGGCTTCTTCGTCATCAATGTATCCAGTCTGGCTTATTGGTCATCAATGCACCCAGGCTGGCTTCTTAGTCATCAATGTACCCAGTCTGGCTTCTTAGTCATCAATGTACCCAGTCTGGCTTCTTGGTCATCAATGTACCCAGGCTGGCGTCTTGGTAATCAATGCCCCCAGTCTGGCTTCTTGGTTATCAATGTACGCAGGCTGGCGTCTTGGTCATCAATGTACCCAGGCTGGCTTCTTGGTTATAAATGCACCCAGTCTGGCATCTTGGTCATCAGTGTACCCAGTCTGGCTTCTTAGTCATCAATGTACCCAGTCTGGCTTATTGGTCATCAATGCACCCAGGCTGGCTTCTTAGTCATCAATGTACCCAGCCTGGCTTCTTGGTCATCAATGTACCCAGGCAGACGTCTTGGTCATCAATGTACCCAGGCTGGCTTCTTAGTCATCAATGCACCCAGTCTGGCGTCTTGGTTATCAATGCACCCAGACTGGCTTCTTAGTCATCAATGCACCCAGTCTGGCTTCTTGGTCATCAATGTACACAGTCTGGCTTATTGGTTATCAATGCACCCAGGCTGGGTTCTTGGTTATCAATGTACGCAGTCTGGCTTATTGGTCATCGATGTACCCAGGCTGGCGTCTTGGTTATCAATGTACACATTCTGGATTCTTGGTCATCAATGTACACAGTCTGGCTTCTTGGTCATCAATGTACAGAGTCTGGCGTCTTGGTCATCAATGTAAACAATCTGGCTTCATGGTTATCAATGTACACAATCTGGCTTCTTTTAGTTCCTTATGTAACACATTTAGCAAGCTTGTGCATTGCCATCCCTTATGCACTTTATGAAAGCAGATTATACTAACAATGGGGCGTGTTCCACATTGTGCATAGCGTATCCTTGGAGATTAAGCTGTTTGTCTTGTGGAGTACTCACGTACTCACGCATTAGATAGCAGTGCCGTGGTATGAAGAGCATGTAAACAGCGACAATTCACAGGTTTGTGCAGCGGCGTCCTTTACGAGCTTTATAGATGTTGGCACGGAGTACAGCAAATTCCAACACTTTGTGCATGGGTGCTATTCTCAGAACATGACCAAAGGTAAGCCCTCTTCGCTGGAACACATACACTATCGCCTCATTGGAAATTAGGCTGCTCGTAAATGAGCTGTCCATTCCGGCTTTTGTGTTCAAAGGGTTAACCAGTAATTATCCTCTAAGTGCCCCCAGAATGCAGCTTGTGGCCACGAGAGTAGCGCGCGGAGATCGCATGTAACCCCTCAAAAGCAGGTTTATACTGTTGGTACATGATGTCGTTTCTGTTGTTTCGATGCAGTTGATTGTTAAGGATGCTATCCCGCTCACCATGCCAATAATATACATAGCGCTGAAAATAATGTTTGTAATGTAAGATGGAGGTGTATGAAGGAACTGGGCGATAGAATAAATTTCTATCTATCTCCCAAGCATTGATATACTTGAGCGGTCATACACCTTATAGAGATTTGCACAAAAGTATGCATAAAAGCTAGAGTGAGAGCCACGCAATGTACAACTGTGAGACACGGGTACTTGGTAATTTTAACAATTAGAGACACTATTACACAATCCAGGCATTCTGAAAGCACAGATCCTGAGGGTCAATAGCGCATTGCAATCTTGGGGAGAGGGATTTTGAACCCTTGTATGGAGTCGAGTTGAGATGGAGTCGATTTGATTACCACTATACAATAACAGCATGTTAAATGATTCAATTCAATATACCCAGGTTTGTGGGCACGTGGCGTATTCAATTATGTAAGTTTCGTTCCTTCTGTTGATAGGATGTTTAATGAGACTTGAATGTATGGTATGGATTTCATTATTTTACCATCTTGCATTGCAAGGTTATCGACGAACATGCGACCTCATGACGTCGATATTTGAGTTTTTTACCTCAACCTAAAATCTCTTCCTAGATACTGTTGATATGAATGTATGTGCCAAATTTGGTGATTCTACCAAGTGGATTCCGGAGATAAACAGACAGGTAGACAAACAGCCAAAGAAATAGACAGACAGATATACAAATAGACGGCACCAAGCGCAATGCTCACACATACCTTTTTTCTTTCTATTCATCAGCAATCAGGTTTTCTTCAACTTTCTCTACTGTGGAAAAGGTTGCAGAAAAACTGATTGCAGATGAGTGTCAATGCGAGCATCCTAACCTCCTTTGGGTTATTTCTTGTCTTTTGTGCTCCTAAAATCACCTTTCCAGAGTACCCACCCATCATATGACGTCATAATGTACTGCGCGATTTGTACAATGACATCATAATGAATGCCGTCATGAATGACGTCGATAAGTACGTCACGAACGCATATTTGAAGACGGTCTATGCGTTGTTGTACAAATTGTTTGCTTTTACTATTTAATAAATATTCTGTTGAATATTTTAAAACTAATTTGACTGGGCGCTGTTGCTGCCTATGGCAGCAACAGCACCCAGTCAAATTAGTTACAAAATATTCAACAGCTTCCCTGTATAGTTTTCAGGAAATTTATAGCTAGGGCATATGGGGATCGATCAATCCCAACACCGCGATGTGTGGGTGGAGCTTAGCTAATGATGGGCGGGGCATAGCTAAAAATGGAAAGGTCCATTATGTTGCGTGAGATCTGATTAGCAAGTTGATGTCAGAGCGTCTTTTGCATGCTTGATGCCTGTTCACACCTACACCTGAAAATTCTAGTGCTTTCTGAGCAGAAGCGTTTTCTAGCATTCAAAGAACATGTCCGAAGATAGGTTATGGCTGTTGCGCTACGCTCACACATAGTGGCTAGGTGTTTGATATTAGACTGTGTGGCCGGCAATGATTTGTAATGGTCTACAGATGTTCGCGGTGACATGCATCAAGTTTGTTCAAGCTTGCTTTTGGAGCTGCCAAGCTGTTGCAATTGCATACTTCCAAATGGACTGGAAGGCGATATTTTCTGTTACACAGCGAGTTTCAATGTCGGTAGATCTGCATAGGAGCTACTCAGTTCCCCGTTGGGGGGTAGCGTCATCATTCATACTTATGATGTCGGACTCTGTTTTCATGTAGAGGTTTGCAGTCTTGTTGAGTGTTCTCGACTTGCTGAGGTAGCAAGTGAAAACTGAAAAGCACTGGTTATAAACCACCACTTTGTGGGGATCATATTGATATGTCATACGGTGCAAAAAGTGTTGATTTGAACATTTAGTTTCGTGTTTACCAATGAGAGGCCCCACCAGACGTAGTTCTTCGCCATCGCAGCCTGTTTGATGGAGAAATTGAAGACATGGAGAAATTGAAAAAATAAGCTGTTGAATATTATGAAACTAATTAGACTGGAAGCTGTTTCGCTCAAATTAGTTTTAAAATATTCACCAGCAAATTTACCAAATTGTGAATTCATCAAAGACCTACTATCCATACACTAGTGACGGACTTATCGATTGCCCTGACATATCTGTATGTCATTATGATTGTGACGTCAGCTAACTAGTGGCATAATTGATTATGACATCAGATAATTGATTTATCAATCCAGACGCCGGAATCAATATAAATCTTAGTGTAATGATTTCATATTATCAATTTTCTGATGCCTTTGTACGAAAACTGGTAACATATTTTCATATTACCAAATTGTATGATATATTGCAGTTAGCATTTTTATATGAAATTACTGTTACTAGACTTCTATTGTGATTGTAGAAATGTTAAAATTATCCTATTTAGGATCCTTCATTATGTGCGGTTGAGCTTCGGTTCAGATTCGTTTCAGCTTCGGTTGAGTTTTCCCCGCTTCGGTGGTGTCACGTGCATGCACCGCTTCGGTTGTCAAATTGGGCCAATTTCGGATATTTTAATGAGAAATGAATTTATTATTTGCATAAAATTATTCCAGACCTTTTTATATCCAAATTCAGGAATTTTGACGGGATTAGAACTAAATTTTAATGTCTAGTTTTAGTTTCTTTAAAGTTAGCGTGACGTAACGTTACAATCGAGGTCACGAGCGCGGTTCCTTAAAAAGATCTGTTGCTCGGTTCTTCGGGGATTCATATCGGATCAGCTGACGTTGACGTCTCTTACTATTCTCACTAACTCATTCATGATCATTTAGCTTTCATTTTTAGTCTTCAGATCTAATCTGTATTCTCCTCAAAATTAATAAGTCATTCCATATTTAATCTTTTACCGTAATAGGCTAGCGATCGGAGTTTTAGCTGTTATTGCTCTGGTTTTGTTTTGGTAGCATAGGCCAAACAGTCGAACTTTGTTTATATTTTTGACAGCTCGAACTTTGTTTCCGCGTTATCGTTTTAGGTCACAACACCGTATCAGTGTTTTTCTAAGGCTATAGCCGTGTACAATTGGAAATTCTTAGCACCCATATTATCCGTTCTCTGTCCTTGTTATTAGTATAGGGAAATCAGTGCCATTTCCATTTAAGTTGTCCAAAGAGATTGGCAAAGAAATCTAAGGAAAAGCCACCTTTGTTTATTAAATTCAACGTCACCTTGTTTAAATTCAGTCACTTGTCATAATCAGCTAGTTGTATAACGCCATAATAATTAAATTTTTGCTTATAGGCTATAAGCCGGTAGAGATCATACTCATATCCTATTTGTCACTGTAATTATTCTCATTGTATCATCATCATCATCATCATCACATCATAACCTCGGAGTGTACATTATTAAATCATTACATTTCATTGAAAGCATTGTTGTCAAGTTTCTGCTCAAGTGTACAAGAGCACTAGAGTAGTCCCTAAGGGGTCTCCTCAATCATAGTATCGGACCTGGTATCTAGCATCATAGAAGAATATAGTGTCATGTCTGTCTGACCTGCATGGAAGCCTGTCTGGAATTTTAGCACAGCTGCTAATGTGACACACTTATACACACGCGCACATACGCCGACATACATACACACTCATCACCGGGCAGACTAATCTGACTTGGACATAGTATTGAGAACAATCTACATCTACGTCTTCTTCTTCTGCTGCTGTGTGCCCCTCTTTTTATGTTGTTATTGCTCTTGATATTATAGTGGTTGAACTCGGACTCGCCTGCATACGCTACACATCACTACCCCTTCTGCTTCTGCTTTCCCTTGAATATATCATAGACTAGGTAACATACGCATAGAACAGTCCGATTTCGTCACTGCTTTGACTATCCAGTGTGTATGAGTGGTGAATGACTGGCGAATAGGCAGACAGAGGTGACCTATTTCGTGTGAGCGTTAATCAAATCCGCTTTGGATTAACGGATAACATCGGACCATACCACTTCTCTTAAAGGAGATCTATCATCCGTATTGAACACACCGAGGCGGGTGGTAGATATTTAAGGCAACAGGAAAACCACTAGACGAAGGACAGTGACAGACAGTTACTAGCTAGCCACTCAGGTGAAAACTGTTTCGGTCAAGCCCGGGTCGCTACACTTAGCATAAATCTGATGAAATTTCACAGAACGTAACTCCATTTAATTAGATTATCTGAAATCACTTCTCCCATTAGTTATCTGGCATGAGTGAGGCAGTGCCTAGTTAGATTAGCTGAGTTCATGTATGTTATTAGATAGAGAGCCAGAGAAGATTCTCTGCTTACCAGCGTAAACAGAAACTTAATTTAAGATTTGTAGAATGAATGATAATCTTGTATTCAATTAATCAAGGGGAATTAAACACGATTTCCTGATCAACTAATTTGATTAATATGGCCTGTTTTTAACCATTTAATGATCAAGTCAACCAACACTGTACATTACAACATTTGAAAACCACTGGAAAGAGTTTCATCACGGAGTAGTATTGTATTACCCATCATCAGTGGTGAAAAATGAGCTGATAATTCCAGTGGTAATTTTTAACTAATAATCTTCTCTTAGGCTGCAAATGTAGATCTTGTAAACGAAAATTTACATTTTCTTGAGCAAATTTGAGGAGTAATGGGTTAATCTATCACATACAGACGTAGAGGTCAACAGCTGACCTCTGCTTTCAGTAGCATATGATAGAGGTTCTTTATAATTGGTGGTTAAAAGACGACAGCCAGAAGACCACAATAGCAATACACATAGCGGCAAACAACTGACCTCTGCTTTCAGATCCATATAATAGAAGTTCTTTATAACTGGTGGTCAACAGACCACCGCCAGAAGACCACATGAGCAATACACTGTTTTAGGAGGCACCTGTCTTTAGCGGCCACGTGTCTGTGGTAAGGAAGGTGATCTCCTAAAGCAAGTTTTTATATCCTATTATCAAATCTGATTCATGCTTATGATGCCTATATGACGTGTACATGGTTACAAAAATCGTAAATGGGTACCTTAAATCTACTGAACATATAATGCTACCCATGTATCACGCACCTTTTTAGTTTTTAATTATCTACTCGAAACGGGTAACATACCTGGTCATGGACAGAAAGAATAATTAAACCCATTTATAAAGGTAAAGGCCCACTAACTGAAGCACAGAACTATAGGCCAATTACCTTAGTTAGCTGTTTGGCTAAGCTTTTTACATGTATTATAATTAAACGGATTGACAACTATCTGGAACGAAACAACCTAATGAAAGTAAACCAAGCAGGATTTAGAAAGAAATATTCAACGACCGATCATCTATTCGCACTGCATGTAATCTTAAAAACATATCAAAATAAAAAGAAAAAACTGTTCTGCGCCTTCATTGACCTGGAAAAAGCATTTGATGAAGGATGGAGGGAAGCATTATGGGGGAAATTGATAAAAGAACACATAAATGGGAAAACACTTAGAGTCATTCAGAATATATACATGAACATAAAATTCCGTGTATCTGTGAATGACGTTATATCAGAGCCATTCATATGTAATTGGGGATTGCGTCAGGGTGAACACCTCTCCCCGATATTATTTAATATCTACCTTAATGACCTTTAGGAATACCTGGAAAACGCCAATTGTAAAGGTCTAATATTAGCAGATAACATACAAATATATATGAAATTACTGGTGCTGCAATATGCAGATGACACTGTCTAATGTCCAATGATAGCGCCGAATCACAATTAAAGCTGAGTGCATATAATGACGACTGTAGAATTTGGAATCTCAAAGTTAATAAGGTTAAAACGAAAATAGTGATATTTGGAAGCAATAAACGGGGTTGAGGTAGCACCAATTATTACATACGGCTGTGAAATCTGGGTGATTGAGAATACAACACTAGTAGAATAAGTACAACTAGACTTTTATCGAAGACTATTGAAAGTAAACAGAAGCACATAAACGTATATGATATATGGTGAATTGGCCCAATACCCACTTGAAATCACTATAAAATACAGAGCAATTACCTATTGGGAGAAATTATTAAACAGCAAAGATACAAACCTCTCCTATCTGCTCTATACATATATGGATAATGACTTTAAGAATAATAATCTACAATATAAATGGATTAATGTAGTCAAGGTGATACATAATAATGTAGGATTGAGATACCTATGGGACGAGCAAAGCATTACACATAGCACAACAAAACATATAAAACAGATTCTTATCGACCAGTATGCCCAATCTTGGCAAGGAAAGATTAATGCGTCATCGAAGAAAAACCTATACCATCTATAAAACAATATTCAAAATAGAACCCTACTTGTATAAACTAAATATGAATAGAATAACCCTAACATGATTCCGCACAACTAACCACAAATTGCCTTTAGAAACCGAGAGATGGGAAGGGTTAAATAAGGAGCATAGGCTTTGTAACCTCTGTAATCAAGATGATATATGTGATGAGTACCATTACCTATTCCTTTGTAATTTCTTCCGATATGATAGAACTGTACTGCTCCCGAAATACTACCGGATCAAACCTAACTACTATAAGTTTGGCTGTCTTTTATCAAGTAACAAACTATCACTGATAAGCAAATTATGTACATTTATACGAAAAAAAAGACTTTATTAATAGTATATGAATAACAAAACAAACTTAACATATCAAAACAGTGCAAGCTAAAATACTCTATTATCATATACCACACCCATGGCATAACTACATAGAAAAAATCCCTTAATAAAGAGCTGATAACATAATATAATTCAACAAAGCCATTGCTATTTGCCAACCGTGTAGTAGTAGGCCCAAATGGCGAGCATAGTTACCCAATAAGTGGTAAAGTGACTCATCAATAATTAGCAGTAAGTTACTGCTACTCATTGATGCCATTGAGCCGATTCATGACCGGCAGGCTAAGTAGATCATATGTAGTTTAACGTAGCACACCGTATAGTATTGGACCCAAATGGCGAGTGCAGCTCACCAACTAGTGGCGAGGTGACTCGTCAATAAGTAACAAAAGGTCACTCATTGACACCAGTTGGCCGATTCTTAAATCCCGAGCAGGCGTAGTAGCCTTTATGTCGTAAAATGCACAAAGCAAAAGTATACAAACTATGACTACATAGATGGTGCTCTGGGTTCACATTTGAAATTTACTTCATTGTAAGTTTTTGTAAATTACCCTGGAACAAATACACCTACAGTAAACATTTACAACAGGATGTTAATTGTATATATGTAAGATGTCATACTCTGTCAAAATTATCATCTCCTAAGACATTAAAATTTTAAAATTAAGTCAATTAAATAAAATAAAATACCATATATCAATATACAACAAGCAGCGAGTGTGCTAGCATATACAAGTTCTGCTTCTGCTATTTTTAGATATCCATGTTCAATTGATACTAGGCCAGTTTTGCACCATATATCTTTAAATCTACTTTCTTTTCCATGTTCCACTAGCCTGTAAAGTTCACAATGAATGCAGTTTATCAACAATGATCGAAATATAGCTTGTATGGCTCTCTGGTGGTTGTTTCCTGTTTTATCTCTGACCTCTGAACACCGATGCTTCCAAATGGCCCACACTCCTACAGATAACAGGGTTACTAACAGTTATTTCTCCTTGCTATTAATGATTCGTCCGATAGTTAAGCAATCTTTGAACATAATTGTTTCAGCCATTAATTTCACATATTTGATTCCAAATTTAGCAAGGAGCATACTGATATATACCCAAAAGCCTGTAGCTATACAACACTGTGTAAACAGATGGTCTATTGTTTCCTCCTCGGTATTACATAATAAACACCGGTCTGTACATGTTATTTTGCACATATAAGTCGGATGGCCGACCCATAACCTTCGATGGAGTAATCGCCATGCCAGGTCCCGTGCGTTTGCTGATAAACAAGGTAGATGTATTGTTTTCCACGCATTTTTCCAGTTCTTTGGCGTGCATCCTAAAGTGTTCCAATGCCTAACTGCAACAGGACTATGTCTCCGACTTTGCATTAGCATTCCATACCAGGCTCTAGATGCCATGTTGTTTTTTATATGCTCTGGCTTAAATACTAGTGTTTGTCGCAACATATCTCTGTTGCCACGTGCTTTCGGCAATTTGAACCATTCACCAGGTATTGCATTCTTTATTTTAAGAAATCAGTGTTGAGCATCAATATGCCTCATTGATGTGGCTCTTGCTACATCCTGCATCGCAATCCATTTGCGAGATTTTGGATTAACTAAATCACGTAAATATTGAATGCCATTTTTGGCCATAGAGGGCACATATAATACAGCATCATTATCACAAATCAACTCGTTGCCCCAAAGACGTGGCTCTAAGGCCTCTTCCCAACAACTGGATTGTGGCATTGATCGTGTAAATATCTTTAAAGCTTCGAGCTGTTCGTTATATACGTTTGGTATCTTCTGATGGTTAGGTGGCAGTTTATTGCACACAAATAAACATTCTACTGGAAATGGATCTACGTACCTTGGTGTCCTTGTAACACTTGACCAAGATGAGTTTGAAGTGAGTAACTTATTCAAGAATTTCAGTTTTAGCGAAGCACACTTTGTTAAAACATTAACCAAATCCAGGCCTCCGTCATGCTTTTCATTGGTGAGGATTGACTGCGATACTAAATGGGCTTTGTCCTCCCATAAGAAGGACAAACGTAATGTGTTGATCTTTGACTCTATTGATTTGGGCATATGAACTACAGAGCGGTATACCACAGTCCAGATAAAATTAAATTATTAACGACAAATGTCCTGCCAATACAGTTAGGCGACGTCGTTTCCAATTTACTAATGCACACTTTAGCTTGGATAGCCTTTCTTCCCAGTTTATTATTACATCCTGTTCTCTACTAAAGTAAATACCCAAAATCTTTATGACATCATCTGACCAGTTAATATCCATAACATTGTCAGTTCTGTCCTTCCAAGCGCCCAAAAATAATCCCTTAGATTTGTCTCTATTGACTTTAAGCCTTGGTGCCTTTTGAAAATCTGATAATACTCCATTTAAAATTCTAAAATCTGAATTTTTACCTGCAGACACAGTCGTATCATCTGCATATTGAGCCACCTTTAGTGGCCTTTACTTATTCCTTGAAAATCATTACATTGCCTCAATGTGGCCCCCAACGATTACATAGCTATGACGAATAGAAGCGGAGACAATGAGCAACCCTGTCTGACACCTCGTTCCAACACTACAGGTTCAGATAGATTATCATTTACTAAATAGCAACTTGTTATATCAGTATATAAAATATTGACCCATTTAATAAATCCGGAACCAACGCCAATATGGTCTAAAGACTTAAACAAGAAATCCCATTCAAGTTTGTCAAACGCCTTCTCGTTATCAAGTGCTATTATTGGTGCTGGATGCAATCTTGTTCAACTAATTGAATAAGGTCTCGTATAAGCAATGTGTTGTTTAAAATCGTTCTTCCTGGTACAGAGCACGTTTGATCATCATCAATTACTTCACCTAGGACTGCGCCAAGTTTTAATGTTAATTCCCGGGTAATAATCTTATAGTCTACACAGAGCAGAGAGATTGGTCTATAATTCTGTATTTTATTTCTGTCACCCCTTTTGTATATAAGCCGAACATTTGCTTGGGCCATCGATGGAGGGAGATGCCCTTGCTTAAAAATGCTAGCTGCTACTTCTGCTAACACTGGACCAAATATGTCCCCGAATGTTTGATAAAATTCGACTGGAAGTCCGTCGCAGCCAGGAGACTTTTCTAACTTCATACCTTTGAGGGATTTTGTCAAATCATCACTTGTAAGTGATTGGTCACAACATTTGCGACATGCATCTGGAAGTCTTTGCGTTATATTAGCTAAAATCTCTCTAGTTGCAGTTTCATCACTTCCCTCAGATTTATACAATGATTTGTAAAATTTGGATACTGTTTCTATCATCTCTGCATTTGAGGACATTGATACACCATCATTAGTCTTCAGTGAGCGCATTAATTTCTCTATACCTCTTGCTTTTACCAAGTTACAAAAGTAACGTGTATGCTGTTCACCATCGGTGTGCATTTGTGCTCTTGCCCTTATTTTGGCCCCATCAAACTGATATTGCTCTATTTCATTTAGTCTACCTTTTAATTTAACTAATAGTTCGTAATAATTATATTCTCCATCATTAATTTTCTTATTAACTGTACACACCGACCGCTGAAGCGCCTTTTTACGCTTTCGCATTTCTTGTGCTTTCCTGATGGAATACTGCCTTGAAATATGTTTCAGGTCGGATTTAACATCCTCCCACCACAGTCTGTTATACATTCATACAAACTTCTCTTTTCATCCCAATGCCTCCAACAACTTTCTACACATTTGCGATAGCAACTATCTCGTAACAACGCTACATTGAATTTCCAAAATCCATCTCCTCGTTTGATCCAGTCAGCATTGTCTAATGTGATGGAAAACATATTGTGATCAGTGAAAGTTACTGGTTTTATGTTAGTTTTACACATGTAACCTTTCAATGATCCTTCTACATAGATCCTGTCCAATCTGGATGCTTTCTTTTCAATCCGATAAGTGTCTAACAAGCTTTTATATTCACAGATTTGTTTCAAAATATTATGATATGTGTCATTAAAATTAGACCTAGCGTTTCTGTCTTTAGCTTCATCTAATATGCAATTAAAGTCACCGCCCATAATTAGGTTTTCAGGCGTTCTGTCTTGAATTATTGTGGACACATCATTTAGAAATTCACAACGCAATTGATGAGAGGTTGGCGCATAAAGGCACATCAAATTTAAACTTGTGTTTAGTACATCAATTGATACACAAATCCATCGTCCATTTGTATCTGATGACGACGATATAACATCAACATAGTTGAGACAGCGGGGCAGGATAAGAATGGCCACTCCAGCGCTATAGTCTTGTGATAAAGAATAAAAAAATCTGCCCTTTTGAAATATTTTTGAGAGGTTCATACACTTCATGTTTTTGAATTTTGGTCTCCTGTAGAAAAGCAATATCAACCCTCTCATTTGCTAATTCTTCAAGCAAGTGACGCTGCTTGACTTCGGTGTTTAATCCTCTGCAATTTATGGTGCAGATAATCATAATTAGTAAAATGATGTTTACAACCGCCATCATTAGATTAACTTGGTTGGTTTTTTAGCTCGTTTCTTAGACCATTTACCTAATTTTCCTGCGAATTCAATGTTTCCTAGTTCTACCACAGACAAATATTCATATTTGGAAATTTCAGAATCATGGCGCAGTAGACGATATTTAACCCTTCTCGCCGTTACATAGGGCGCTAACACTTCACCACCTTCTGATCGGTACATCACCATTTCACCTTTCATTTGTGAACTCTGTGTTTGTGTGACACATCTTATTCTGCAATTAACATTGTATCATCATCCATATCATTTTCCTCAATCTCAGATTCTGTGCTATTGTCTTCTTTCTGGCGCTTACTGCCACTTGACTTACATTTGACAGCAACACCATTCCCCATAGCTTCAAGCTGACTTAGATCAATCGGGCTTAGCGGGAAATCGACAGAGCTTTCTGTTTTCTGTGACCTAACTTTACTCTGTCCTAATATTAAGTCATCTTCTAAAGAGTTATGATCTGCGTCTCCGTTACTATCATCATTCGTCTGTATTTCATTTACATCCATAATGGGCCCCACCACATTTTGATTAATTCCTGGGGTTAAAGTTATTCCCTCCTCTAATATTTCTATCTCATCATCTGCTGTTACTTCAATAGGATTTGCTGCCTTTTCTGTCTCCTTTATAATGGCATGAACCTCGACGGTAGCTTCTGCAGCGATGTCATCAGAAGCATTTGTCTCAGGTGCATCCTTTAATGCAGGATTGCGTACTTCTACTGTGGGGTTGTCTTTGTTGTTTGGACAGCATCATTTGAAATGGCCAGTTGAACCACAGAGCAAACATTTATTTCTCTTTGGGCAATCTGCTGCAAGATGGTCAGTACTAAGGCAGATTCTACATTCTTTTAACTGCCCTC
Organism: Chaetoderma sp. LZ-2023a; assembly: GCA_034401795.1. NCBI lineage: Eukaryota > Metazoa > Mollusca > Caudofoveata > Chaetodermatida > Chaetodermatidae > Chaetoderma > Chaetoderma sp. LZ-2023a. Next base: position 34,013,391 of record CM067363.1, on the reverse strand, counting down.
TATACCATAAGGGCAGAACAAATCTCTCATCAAGAGTCAATCTGTTTGGCAAAGGGCTATCCACTTTTTCAAACCAGATGCGCCTTACACCATTCTCAAATGTTCTGTCAAACGGATATGTTTCCCTTTCAATCAGTTCATTCATGATTCGTTCATATGGAATCTCCAATGGAACTTTCATTTTAATTAACCCCAGTAAGAGGATCCCTATTAAATGGCGGAAACAGCCAGCTAAGAGGAGTGCCTTTAGAAAATGGAGACACAAAATCCGCTCCAACCAAGACAAGAATTTACAAATTAAACATAAAGTTTGAAAGGAAATACTAATACGAAATATATGTACAAAATTTCTCTACAAAATAGCCCTAGAAACAAATTCGGGAAACGGTTGCAGAGCTAAATAAACGCATGCGTTCACTACTACTACTACTACTACTACTACTACTACTACTACTACTACTACTACTACTACTACTACTACTACTACTACTACTACTACTACTACTACTACTACTACTACTACTACTACTACTACGACTACGACGACGACGACGACGACGACGACGACGACGACGACGACGACGACGACCACTACTATACTGTGATTTTTATGAGAAAATTTTCTTAGTCAACTTTGAGAGACAATGGGTCTATTATACGCTCGCAGTGTCGACGTCAGCGCATGGGTATTCGTTTGAACAACTAACACCCCTTGTCAGAACACGTAGGTGTGAATTACCATTCACGGCGATCTTATCAACAAAGATTGTTACTATGAATGCCGTGGCGTGTGGAACTTACCGAAGCTCACAGCGGACTGATCGCCGCCACCCTTTGGTCAACTCATTAATGGCCAAGCCGGCCAAACGACCTCTTTAATGGTCTTACCATTTTTGAGAGTATATTTGCATGTCGAGAGAAGGTTATTTTTGTAAATTTAGCACTGCAATGACTGGCTCACCGAGCAAGCCAGTCATTCTAGTGGTAAAACGTAAAAAACGTGTCTTGCCATTGTCATCAAATGGACATTCATTAATTACAGATTTTCTTAGACAATCTTGCCTATCAAAGGGTAAATCACCGTTGCTCGCTGTTGATCTCTCCAGGGCCAAATATGAATTGTTTTTTCTCCTGTAGCAATTATGTATTCTTCGATGCATGTTTCCAGTTTCATTAAAGACATTTTACGTAGGACCCCTCTTGTGTCAACTTAACACTATAGTGGTCAGGCCGGCCAATGTGGCTTCTGCAACAGGCTCTATAAAATTCCATTTACAGGCAAATGGAAGACTATTTTTGTAAATTTATCACTGGAATTAGTGGCTTGGCAACTGATTCAGTCATTCCAGTGGTAATATTTAAAACAGTCTTCTCTTGGCATGCAAATGGACGCTGATCAACCACAAATTAGGATTTTCATGTTTGCTTTAATGTAAAAGCCGGGCTAAATATCATCTACAGTGATCTTGATAGATATCCATTTGAATGACATCAAAAGATCTTTCTGTAAATTCCAGTGATAATTTTAGAAAATAGTCTCCTCTTGACCTTCGGTTTCATTTAATCGAAATGAGAACCACTTTGAGCGCCGTGAGGCGCTGTTGATACAAGAAAGGGGTTAATAAATCGTTATTTTATTTTTCAACCCCACCATATTACACCCCTCTACACTTAATAATAGGCTAAATAGATACCATATTATTACATTTTTGCACCAGAATGACAAATACGTGTACACATTGTTCCAATTGCACGCCCCTAATATATATATTTTTTTTTAAAAAGGAAAAAAAGAGCGCACGTTTTGCTGGAACTAGACGGCAACAGCATATAGCAAAGTTATTGTTAAATAATTGCCAGTTTTCTCTGTTCCGCCTGAGGCAAACTTTCGGTCCCCTGACTCGCCACAAACGTTCAGAAACGTTATTTCCAAACGCCAACTCACCAAAAATGTTCAGAACCATTATTTCCAACCGCCAACTCACCAAAAAGGTTTGGAAATGTTATTTTCGGACCACTGACTCACCATAAATCTTCAGAAACGTTATTTCCAACCGCCAACTCACAACAAAGGTTCAGAAACGTTATTTCCAACCACCGACTCACCAAAAAGTTTTGGAAATGTTATTTTCGGACGGCTGACTCGCCAACAATCTTCAGAAACGTTATTCTGGAAACAAAACGTCAGCTTTAAAATATGAATACAAAGTAACATTGATCAAATTACTTTCAGCTTTTTTTCGTCGATGGGGCTTTTACCACAGATACCTTGTGTACATTATATAACATTCTTCAACACAATCCCATCGATGCATGGCGGCAAGTTTATATACATCGCTTGTCATCATTAAATAGACTACTCTAATTTCCTGTGGGGACAATAATAGCTGTTAAATTATTTGTATCGCCGTATTATAGTCATTCAGCGCACTCAAATTTGACGCCATGAAAGGATATCTCTGTAAATAAATAGATCCACATGTAGATATGGGTGAGTGTGCGTGCGTGCGTGCGCGCGCGCGCGCGTGCGTGCGTGCGTGCGTGCGTGCGTTTGCGTAATGGCATGTGTATGCGTTAGCATGCACAACTGTTTACGCGCACAAGATCAATTCACCTTTCTGGAGTATCCATTTATCATCAGACCTCGTATGACGTCATAATCATCTCAGCGCGTGTATGATGACGTCATTATTATTACGTCACAAAGGGTTCCATATAGACCGTTACCAAACATCAAATGGTCAGACACGTTGTATGAATTGTATATCTTTGTAATTCTTTGCTATTTAATAAACATGCTGTTGAATATTTTGAAACTAATTTGACTGGGCGCTGTTGCTGCCTTAGGCAGCAACATCGCCCAGTCAAATTAGTTTCAAAATATTCAACAGCTTACCTGTGTAGTTTTTTGGAAATTGATAGTCAGGGTGTTCAGAGATCGATCGATCCCAACACGAGCGAGGTGTGGGTGGAGCTTAGCTAGAGATGGGCGGGGCATGGCTAAACCCGGAAGTGTCCATGGGCGCAGCATTGTATGCTCTGTGCCTCTCTATGGAGAATCAGATCATTGCTTGGATAGTTTCCTACATTGCATTCACAGAAGGTGGTTCGACGTTCCCAGTTAATAATCTCTGCTTGATTATTCACTAAGACATTTGACAATGTCTCGATATTTTGAATGACAGGAAAGTAATTTGAATGGAGTGTTTAGTCAACGATGTTTCAAACTTTTCTCTATGCGTTGCCTTAAATTCGTAAAAGGTCACATCAAACTGCTTTAAAATAAACTTGTTTAGATTGTATACTGTAAGAGGCTTTATTTGTGTTTCTAGCTGTAGTGAAACGAAAGAAATGTTAACATAATATGATTTCATTTCATACAATTTAATTAATCTTTTAATTTGCGAAAACAGGAGTCCCTAATTCAACTTCACAACTAAAAGAATTATATTAATTTATATGGAATGAAACCAACATATGGTAAGATTTATTTCGTTTCATTATATCTAGGTAGACAATTTAAGCCCCTAAAAGTATACAATTTTAACACGTTTATCTCCAAGCATTTTGGTTCGGTTTCTTTAAATAAGCATCGCAAATACCTTTTTCGTAAGCGGCATCTGGCATCACCCACTCAGATGCCCGCCCGCTGGTCAGTAGAGCATTTCCCCAGTCTCTCTATCTAATGACATACATGAATTCCGGGAATCTAACTAGGTACTGCTTCACTCATGCCAAATAACTAGTGGGAGAAGCGAGTTACGATAATCTAATTGTGCCAAGTTCTGTTCTGTGGAATTGCATCAGATTCATGCCGACAGCTGTATTGATTCCGAGGTCTGGATTGATTAATATAGTGTTCTTCAATTTCAGAATCTGATCTGTCACTCGATTATCTGACGTTATAATATATTACACCACGACTTAACTGACGCCCAATCATAATGACGTACCACTTCTTGTCATGTTAACCAATAAGTCCGTCACTAGTGTACGGGTAGTAGAGCTTTAATGAATTCACAATTTAATAATGTTGCCATTGAATATTTTGAAAGTAATTTGAGTGTAAGCTATTGCTACAACACACACCTATCCCCTGTCAGATTGGTTTTAAAATATTCAACAGCTTACATGGGTAGTTACCTGGAAAATTAAATTCTGGGAATTCAGATCTTAATTTCCCAAGTTGGTTCGAACACACGCATTATGTGGATGGAGTCTAGATAAAGTAGTATGTACAACAGCGTGCTGCTATAACCGGCTGCGTTTCTAACTCGGCACCGGCCAACACGATCTTTGAAATGTGTCTTCCCAGTATACCACCCATCCCATCATAGTTAATCTGGACAGATTAGAGACGATATGAAGGAAAGGCTGTCATCTACAGACCCGGTACAACATGAATCTGTATATATATATTTATATATATATATATATATATATATATATATATATATATATATATATATATATATATATATATATATATATATATATATATATATATATATATATATATATATATATATATATATATATATATATATATATATATATATATATTGCCACGATATTGATTACATAGAGAGAGAGAGAGAGAGAGAGAGAGAAAGAGAGAGAGAGAGAGAGAGAGAGAGAGAGTGAGAGAGAGAGAGAGAGCGAGAGAGAGAGAGAGAGCGAGAGAGCGAGAGAGAGGGAGAGAGAGTGAGAGAGAGAGCGAGCGAGAGAGAGAGAGAGAGCGAGCGAGAGAGAGAGAGAGAGAGAGAGAGAGAGAGAGAGAGAGAGAGAGAGAGCGAGCGAGAGAGAGAGAGCGAGAGAGCGAGAGAGCGAGAGAGCGAGAGAGAGAGAGAGTGAGAGAGAGAGAGGGAGGGAGGGAGGAGGGGGGTGTAGGGAGGGAGGGGGAGGGAGGGAGGGGGGAGGGAGGGAGGGAGGGAGGGGGGAGTGAGAGAGAGAGAGAGAGCTGTAATAACAAATAAATGGATGCCGATACAAAGTATATTTTCAATCATATTCTTGTCAAATTTAATCATTTATCATATTCCTGGTGGTGGATCAACGACCTATTTATGGGCGTGGCCCCTCGAGAAATCATAGCATGATAATCAGATTGCTCACAGGAATGTTCACGCTACATTGGTGTTATTAGTATAATAGTGGTGTGTGTGTGTATGTATGTGTGTGAGAGTGTGTGCGGTCGTGCGGACGTGCGTGCGTGTGTGTGTGTGTATGTGTGTATGTGTGTGTGTGCGTGTGTGTGTGCCTGCGTGCGTGCGTGCGTGCTTGCGTGCGTGTGTGCGTGCGTGCGTGCGTGCGTGCGTGTGTGTGTGTGTGTGTTGCTGCCATGGCAACAACAACTTACAGTCAAGGTGAGCCAAACTAGATAATATAATAATTTACAATGTAGATCAAATGTATGGATTGCTTGATCTATTACATTAACGGATAGCAACAACTATTTGTATCAACAGCAACTACTATAGCCTATCATTCATTTACTTTTAAATTCTGATCCTTTAATATCTATGCATGAATTGCTTAAATATAACTAGGTCTATGGCAATAAATATATTTCATCACATGCGTAAATAGTACTGACTACCCCTATGTGTTTGACATCCTCATCCGACGAGATCTTCCCAGGAGCTTACCATAGTTACGTGGAATGTACGTGTCTGGCTGTAACATCAGAGAGGCAAACCTTATGTGCAGACTGTGAACACTATAACATCGATAGTACATGCATTCAAGAGACTAAAGTAGCTACCCACTCAGAGCAACAACTTCAGACAGGCCATAGGGTAGTACGCTCTTGGACCATGTCATTAGTTTTGGATACGTCACTGATCGCATTGCATTCATCGACCTAGCTATAACAACGGGAAAAACGCACCACCACTAAGTGTCGCATAGTCAACGCATATGACCCAAGCACTGAAAAAGCAATGGGAATCCAGCAACATTAGGTCGTTCTATGCAGAACTGAGCTCCACCATTACAATCCCAGCCAGATGGCAAATGTTCGTGTGTGGCGACTTCAATTCCAAGCTTGGTAAACTCGTCAATGTGGCCAAAAGCTCAGGACTTGGCTTATGCATGGGATCGTATGGCGAGGACACACGCAACAACAATGGAGATGCGCTGGTGGCATTCCTTAGTTCCAATGGCATATTTGTCACGACGTTCAACCACCCATCCCGTCACCAGACAACATGGACAGGACACATTGCTGTTCGAAAAGCCCAAAAAGGCTCTAAGGTTACAACAACAGTCTTCAACGAAATAGACTTCATACTATGTAAAACAGAAGCAAAACCCCTACATCGTGATGCTCGTTTCCATGGAGGCACAGACCTCCATTTCGACCATATGTCAGTCATTACACGCCTTCAGATGCACCATCTAGACCCAATGTATAAACGCCATATCAGGCAAGATGGTAAAGTCACCTACACCCTACCCTAGCTCATCAGCGACCCTGAAACTCAAATGTCATACAAAAATGCTCCCAGGGAGCAGGTAGCCAACATTGACACCATCTCCGATCCAACCGAAGCCTTAGCCAAAAATACAGAAATCTATGGAATCATCAGCTACCAGCATCATAGGAGTTATGCAAGACAACCGACCTAGGTACACTGACGACGCTGTAGTAGTAAAACTATTAGCGGAGCAGAAAGTGTTACGGCTGAGCATCTAGCAAAGTGGCAAAACTGAATACTGCACCAAACTACGCCAGAATACAATAACATCCTGATACCACATTAGCGATTGCTTAAAAGATCTTGCCATTCAACAAGCAGACTCCGTAGCAGATGAAATCACTGCCACGGATAACTGTCACACACTGTTTTGGGCAGCCCGAATCGTGACAGTTACTGACTACACTCCACCACTCACTGTACATAACTCTGAAGGACACCTTATCGAGACTGACCAAGGCAAAGCCAAGACAAGCCAAGACATTGCTCAAAGAACAGTTCACTGACCACGATGATGAATCATTGCACCCGTTCTCAGGATACCCCAGACCATTACTAACACCATTTAAACAGCAGAAGTTGAGAAGGCACTTAAAGCCCTGACAAACGGACGTGTATCTGGACCTGATGGCATGAGCAATGAACTATTCAAATACGCAAGTGACATTATCTCAAAACCGATCACATACCCAATCAATTCAGATTTTATGCACCACCTTCCAATCGATGGTGTAGGCCATCGCACGTTTATACGACACTAGTGGTCTTAGGTTACCTTTTGAAGTCTGATCGTGAAATACTTAACCAGTTGGTTGTATGGTGTCCTCTGTGTGCATGGAACTTGGTGAGACCAGTTATTAAAAACTGTAATGTTATCCTGGCCTCTTCTCTGGCATTTGAGGAAAGTGTCAAAACATTGATAATGGCAAGTGCGCTGTTTTGAGTGCCCTTGGGCTGCGCTGCTATTACATTTTGTAAAGTGATGAGTGTGAGTGCCTTATGGCTATCCAGCTATTGTATGATTAGTATATTCTGCAGCTAAAGTAGTAGAAACATCCTACAGCCGCTTTTTCTCATGGTGTCTTGTCCTCTTGGCCTTAGCTTCCTCAGGTCCATTCTTGACTTGAGTGTACCGAGTCCTGCTTTCTTGAGGTCACCTCGTAGCACGCTCAGCGCATGTATGCAATGGCGTCCTTTCCTGGCTTTGTATTTGCTGGCTCCGAGTAGGGCAAATTCCAAGGTTCTCTGTGCTGGTGTCTCTTCTGACATCCTTAGCACATGGCCAAACATGGACCATCTTTGCTGGGCGACTTTTACAGACAGCGGTGACGTATTACACATCTTGTATATTGGATCGTTGGAAATTATGCTGTCTGGCCATCGGTGTCCGATGATGGTGCGTGGGTGTTTGCGGTGGCAGGCATCGAGTTTGTCTAGAGGTGCCTTAGGAGCTGCCCAGCTGTTACAGTTATACAGCATCAAGGATACGCAGGTTGTATTGTATAAACGTAGCTTCTTTATCAAGGGCAGCTTTGATCTATGAATCCATAGCTTCCAGGATGACTGGAAAGCTATGTTCCCCATAACGCAGCATGCATAAATGTCAGCAGTACTGCAAAGCGTTAGCCAGGATTTTATTTTTCCTCCATGGTTCGCCGCCACGAAGTGGGTCGTCATTTTCTATATTTTCATGCTTTGTTGATAGGTATATGTGTGTGAACTCAGTTTTGGATTCATTCACAAAGAGATTCTAACTTTTTAGTTTGCTTACAGCTATTGGGAGAAGTTCGTCAAGGGGTTTCTATCCTCCTCTATGAAGTCCACATCGTCGGCATATTCCATCTCTGGAGGCATACCCAGTATTAACACTGGGGTTTGGTCTTGTGGAACTTTCCCTCACAGAGTTCAATGCGGCAGCAAGGTAGCAGGTGAAAAGCACCGGAGATAGACCATCTTCCTGTGGGGAGCGGATTGATGTCTCAAACTCTCCAGACTTCACTGACTTGACTCGTCCTCTCAGCTTGGTGTCTGCAAGTAGTAGTCTCACTAGTCGTAGCTCATCTTCATTGCGGCTGGCCTCACGTAGTACATCTCGGATCTTTGAGTGTTTAATTGGGTCGAAGGCTCGTAACATGCCAATGCCCATTTTGTGGAAGTCCCAGTGTTTGGATATGACTACCGACATAAGCACGCGTTGAGCTCATACAATGTCTGTGCAACTGCGTCCACGTTTGAAGCCACTTTGACATGATCTGGTGAAATAATCGATCTTGTCTCGGATGAGGCATAGAGTAACATTGGATAGGATTTTCCGTATGCTGTTGAGGAGCACAATGGGCCGCAAATTCTCTGGGGACTCAGGTGCTTCTTGGGCTTGGGTAGTGTGATAAGGGTGCCTTGGCCTACAGCGTCGTGGTGGTGCATGGAAGCTGAATTGATTAGGTGCATGATCAGTTTTGAGATAATGTTACTTGCATACTTGAATAGTTCATTGCTCATACCATCAGGTCCATATGCACGCCCATTTTTCAGGGCTTTAAGTGCCTTCTCGACTTCTGCTGTTTTAATTGGTGTTGGTAATGTCCTGGAGTCTCCTGAGAACGGGTGCAAGGGCTCATCATCGTTGTCAATGAACTGTTCCTTGAACCATTCTCGGATCGCGTCAGCTTTTCCCTGGTCTTTCCTGATAAAGTGTCCTTCAGGGTTGTGTACCATGAGTGGTGGTGCTTAGTCAGTAACTCTCAGGGCTCGGGCTGCCCGAAACATATTGTGACAGTCATCCGTGGCAGTGATTTCATCTGCTAGGGAGTCTACCTGTTGAATAGCAAGATCTTTTAAGCGTCCGCTAATGTAGTGCAGAATACTATTGCGCCCCTGGCGTAGTTTGGTGTGGTCTTCACTTTGGCCACATTCAGAGATGCGCAGCCGTAACGCTTTCTGCTTTGCTGACAGTTTTACTACTAGAGGGTCGCCAGTATACCTAGTTTGGTTGTTTTTAAGTACACCTATGGTGCTTGTAGCGGATGATTCCATAGATTTCAGTATTTTGGTTAGGGCTTCGTTTGGATCGGAGCTGACGTCGATGTTAGCTATTTGCTCTCTGATGGCTTTTGTGTATGATATTTGAGTGCCACTGTCGCTGATGAGCTTAGGTAGGTTGTAGGTGACGCTACCTCTTGCCTGGTATGGTGTTTATATATTAGGTAGAGATCGTTCATCTGAAGGTGTGTAATGACTAGCTTATGTTCAGAATTGAGCTCTATGCCTCCATATGAACGAGCGTTCCGGAGTAAGGGCTTTGCTTCTGTCTTGCATAGTATGCAGTCTATTTGGTTGAAGACAGCTGTTATAGCCTTAGAACCTTTTGGGGCTTTGCGATCAGTAATATGTCCAGTCCATGTTGTCCGGTGACGGCATGGGTGTTTGAAAGCCGTATTTGCGACAAATAGGTCATTGGAACTACAGAATGCCACCAGTATAGCTTTCTGGAAATCGCTAGTCAGGTCGTTCAGAGATCTATCGATCCCAACATGATCGAGGTTTGGGTGGAGCTTAGCTAGAGATGGGCGGGGACATAGCTAAAACTGGAACGTCTATTAGCGAGCCTCGGGCAATCGGTTATGCCGTTATAATCGCTTAAAAGACCGTCAATTTGTACGAATTGTATGTCTTTAATACCTAATAAACACTGACTGAGCGTTGTTGCCGCCATAAGCAGTAACGTCGTCAATTCAATCGACCGTCAAGTTGTACGAATTGTTTGTCTTTACAATTCAATAAGCATTATGTAGAATATTTTGAAACTAATTTGACTGGGCGTTGTTGCAGCCATAAGCAATAACATAGTCCAGTCAAATTAGTTTCAAAATATTGAACAGCTTACACTTATAATTTTCTGAAAATCGCTAGTCAGGGAGTTCACAGATCGATCGATCCCAACCCAATCGAGGTGTGGGTGGAGTTTAGTTAGATCTGGGCGGGACATGGCTAAAATAGAAAGGTCTATTAGCGAGTTGCAAGCAATCAGGTATTCTCTTATAATCGCTTAATAGACCGTCAAGGTGTACGAATTGTATGTCTTTACTATTTAATAAACATTATGCAAAATACTTTGAAAATAAATTAACTGGACGTTGTTGCTGCCATAAGCAGTAATATTGCCCGGTCAATTTACTTTCAAAATATTCAACCGCTTACCCGGATAGTTTTCTGGAAATCGCTAGCCAAGGAGTTCAGAGGTCGATCGATCCCAACCCGATCGAGGTGTGGGTGGAGCTTAGCTAGAGATGGGCGGGGCATGGCTAAAACGCCCACACTATGAGGAAACTTCTAACGTGATGCATAATGCATAACAAATAACAGCTAGTAAATTTGTGATAAGGTTTCGTTAAGATTATTTTAAACTTTAACATATTCCTCTTATATTTACACTTTTTCGCACTCAGATTTGTATATACATATTTCGATTCTGTCATGGTGAGCGTCTGCTGGAATGGAATGACTGGTTAGGTTATCTAGCAAATCATTTCATGGATAAAAGTCCGGTGATGGTCTTCTCTCGGTCCGCAAATGCAACGCGATCGAGGTGTGGGTGGAGCTTAGCTGGAGCTGGGAGGGGCATGGCTAAAAATGGAAAGATCCGTTAGCGCTCTGAGGGCAATTTGATATTCCGTTGTAATCGCTTAATAGATCATCAAGTTGCCCGAATTGTATATCTTTACTATTTACTAAACAATATGTAGAATAATTTGAAACTAAATTGACTGGGCGGTGTTGCAGCCATAAGGAGCAACATCGCACAGTCAATTTACTTTAAAATATTCAGCAGCTTACACGTATGGTTTTCTGGAAATCGCTAGGCACACGTATTACTGATCTTAAAAATTGGCATTATAACTAACAAAGTTTCGACAAGATTGAAGTAAAACTCCAGGGTCATTATTGAGATCCGTATATTCCAACTGTTTAAAGCATACTGACTCGAGTAGGCGAACTTAGCATTCGTCCAAGGCAATATTGGCAACAGCTGGGCTAGGAGAACTACACGTTTCTCTATTCGCTAACGACCCCAGAAACCCACCCACCTCACCACCCCCACAACCCACGTACACCCCACCCCGCCACAATCCCTGCCACACACCGCCACAACACACCCATCCATACACTGCCCTCCAACCTTATGAATAACAAACATATAGTCTGCTCAGACCAGTGGGGCATAACAAACTTATCGATTTTCTTACAATCCTTTAATTTGGAATGCGTCAGTAGTCAGATGTGTCAGCCATTGGTGTAACTCTAGGGGCTGCCTCAAAATTATAGCTGTGGGAAAAGGTGAAAGTCGCTTTTGAAAGGCCTTTTAACACGAATCCCCACCAACCCACAGCCGGCCCACTCCCACCCCAACACAACCCACCCACCCCCACCCGCCATTGTTATAAATTGTATTTTATTCTGGCTAGGTAATCAGCAATTTGCGTCATCGGTTAATTCATTATTTTTGTCCATAACATTGCCTATATACAGTGCAGCTCAGGGGTTAGATAACAAGTCTATAACCATGAACAGAAACATTTTAGTAAGAACTGTTCTCTTCTGTATTTTGGTGATAATTTGATTTGAAGACAATTGCTCCCTTAGGCCGCAATGTCTCTCAATCTAGTTAAGTTCTAAACATTTGACAGTACATTTTATTTTGTTTTGTAAACGTGTTATGTTATTTCTGTGCTGGACTGTACTCTAAAATGTATACCTAAACGAAGCGAACGTTATCGATTTTTAAGTTTGGTCATTAGCCACGTGGGTTGTGTCTCGAGGCTACACCGATTCAATTCAAGGTTATTTGGATAATTTCTTCGAAGTACACAAAATATATAAATTAATGTATAAATGACGAACCTACTTAGTTACAGATATGCATAGTATTATAATTTAATTGAATTGTAACAGCTGTAGACTGTTCACACTTGCAGGAACAATGGAGACAACATCCTTGTGCTCAGACGCTAGTTTGACCCCGTATGACGTGCAAACTGTACACAGGAATTTATGAGAAATATTGATGCTCTATTACATTTTATTGTATAATGCTAACAATTTATATCTGCCACCAGTATATTAATTGTAAAATATTTTCCCTCATATGCTTTATGTAAAGCTGAGTGAATAAAACGTGAACTTGCACTTGACGTACTCAGTTATTTTGAAATTCGGATTCTGAGAATTCAGGGTTCAAAGTATAAAAATTGACCCTCGGCGGGCGCAAAACGGGGACTGAGCTTAGCTAGAAATGGACAGGGCATAGCCGGAAATGTATGTATGTATGTATGTATGTATGTATGTATGTATGTATGTAAATTTCTATAGCGCCGATTCCGGACTAAACCGCTCAAAGGCGCTTTACAAAATTAAAAAATATGCTCTTGTGAAAAGGTGAGTTTTTAACATAGATTTAAAAGGCTCAATTTTGTTACAATTTTGAATGTCAGATGGTAGATTGTTCCAAAATTTTGGTCCTGCTCTCGAGAAGGCGCGTTCACCGATGGTTAAATTCGAACGTGGTACGACACATAGTAATTGTGAATTTGATCGAAGGGACCTTGCTGATGTTCTTCGTACGATCAGAGAATTTAGGTAAGGTGGTGCAAGATCATGAAGGCATTTGAACACTAAGAGTCCGACCTTATAGCTGATCCGTTCTCTAACTGGCAGCCAGTGTAGTTCGGGGAGAACAGGCGTGATGTGTTCATGCATTCTCGTGCGGGTGATCAACCGAGCTGCTGTGTTGTGGGCTCTCTGCAGACGCTCCAACTGGCCTGATGTTATGCCAGTCAGTAATGCATTGCCATAGTCCAACCGGGATGTTATGGTGGCACGAACAAGTGTTTTAACTGCGTCGGTGTCAAGCAGACTTCGAATTTTGCTGATGTTTCTCATATTGACGAAGATGGAACGAGAGACAGATGTCACATGTGCTTCCATTGAAAGAATGTTATCAAAAGTTACGCCTATGTTGCGGGCACTGTCGCTAAAACCAATTTCGGCCTCTCCAACATGGAGACTTTTTATGTCCACATTCTGTCGGATGTGGCGAGATATTATCAAGAGAGTCTCTGTTTTCTTGTCGTTCAGCTGCAACATGTTGTTCAACATCCAATGTTTGATGTCAAGAACACAGTTTTCGACACACTCACGGGCGTTTAACTGATGGTTTACATGGAACTCGCGGTACAATTGCGTGTCGTCGCATAAAAGTGGTAGCTTATGCCATGAGATCGTATTAAGTTGCCTAGTGGTGCCGTGTATATTGTGAACAAGACGGGACCAAGCACAGATCCTTGTGGTACGCCAGAGCGTAATTGATTTGAAACTGACTTTAGGTTGTCCACAATAACAGTTTGGTAACGATTTGTAAGGTACGAATTGAACCAGGCAAGCGCTGTGTGCGATATACCGAGTTCTGTTAAACGTGATATCAGAATGCTATGTTCGATTGTGTCGAAAGCTGCAGATAAATCTAAAAGAACCAATAGAACACACTTTCTGTCATCCATGGAGCAGAGAATGTCATTTTTTACACGGAGTAGAGCAGTTTCTGTGCTGTGGAGCTTCCGGTATGCGCTTTGAAAGGGTTCTAGTAGGTTGTTGCATTCTAGATGGTCATTTAGTTGCTTGGCAACGACCTTTTCTAGCACCTTGGACAGATATGGTAAGTTCGACACGGGCCTGTAGTTCCCTAGTGTATTTTGGTCGAGTGTAGGCTTCTTTATTAATGGAATCACATTGGCAGTTTTGAAAGAATCAGGTACGACACCACCTTCTAAGGACAAGTTTAACACCTTTGTTATTGCAGGTAGCAATTCGTCAACACATTCTTTAAGTATGTTTGTAGGCATTGGGTCCAGTGAGCACGATGCTTTTGATGAATTGCGGATTATTGTCAATACTTCATCGGGAGATACTGATTTGAATGACGTCATAGCGCAGTTTGACCCAGACAAACTACAAGAGTTAGATGGTGAATAGTCTGGATGTTGCACAATGTTGCTACGAATTAGGTCTATTTTCTCAGCAAAAAAATACGCAAAACGATTTGCTAGTTCGACTGGATCTTTGTGCTCTGGCAGATTGTTCCTACATTTATCTTTATGGAGCAGTGTTCTGAAAATGGAGAATAGTTTCCCTTGGTTATCTGCGTTTTCGGATACTAATGTGGAATAATAAGTCTGTTTTGCTGCTGTGATCATATCATTCCCGATACGACATTGTTGCGAATATATTTGCAAATGAACCTGCAGCTTCGATTTACGTGCTATGCGCTCATATTTGCGACACAGTTGCTTTGCGACTTTAATTTCACAGTTAAACCACGGAGAATGATCCCGAACAGCGATTACCTTGCGTTTCAACGGGGCATGCTTGTCCACGATAGCGCGAATTTCATGATCATACTGTTCCACGAGTTGCGCCAAGTCGTCAGATGGATTCATCGACAAATCTGAGGACTGAATATCGGATCTGAAAGACTGAGTGGGAAATGAACGTAGATTGCGGTACGTGATTTCCTTTCTTGGCAGTGGAGGTTTTGTCAGTGACATGTCAAAAGTGATGGCAGAGTGATCCGATGCAATCGCACCGGAATCAACATACACGTTGCTAATAACAGACTCATTAGATCTTGTTATGATTAAGTCCAGTAGGTGACCTTTTTCGTGTGTAGGACCTGTGACATGCTGTTCTAGGTTCAATGTCTCCAAGATGGTTTTAAGAGTAGATGCACTGTGATCAGATGCGTTCTCCATATGAACATTGAAATCGCCCATTATCATAAGATTACCACTGCTTAAAATGAGCTGGGGGCATAGCTAGAAGCGGGCGGGGCATAGCTAAATGGACCCCTCTATTACATGGGATGATACGGCTGTTATAACGGTATGTTACTTAATTCCATTCCACTTTATACAATAAGTATTGTTGGGTTTTTTCGAAAACAATGTTGCTGCAAACCTTTTCTCTCTAAGACAGCAACAGTTTCCAGTAACATTGTTTCCATGCTGTAATCCTGGCTTTCTTGTTACTTTATCCTTTTAATGGCTGAATTTGATCAAGAAAATTTAAATATTTGTTTATTGAATGTTCATTTACAGACCGAGACAAGAATACTTTGAATATTTACCGCTGGAATGACTGCCTCAGTTATCGAATCAGTCATTCCAATGGTAAATTTGCAAGAATCATCTTGTCGCTGCCTATAAATATACATTCCTTAAGACCACTGTATAAGCTGGTTTTGGCAATCTTAATCATGAACGGTTAATAATGAGCTCTTTGACGACATTGCAATGCGGTTAAAGAAGATACTGGGACTTGCAAATCCTATCATTGTGCATGGTAACAGCTCAGTCAAAAGCGGTTCAATTAAAAAAATAAAAAAATACACGAAATACAATTGGATATTTTTTATTTATTTTTCAAAATAACTATACTTCGGTATGCACATGCTTACTTTTGAAAGTAAATTGACTGGGCGTACTTGCGGGCGTGCATACGGGCGGGCGGGCATGTGTGTGTGTGTGTTTTCATGACCTGGAAATTATTATTTCTGATGGCCACCTTAGAGCACTGTTTTGGCTGATTTGATCCGTAACTGCTCAAAGACACGCCATATTACTCAAACTCCCTCACTAGGAAATCGTAGTTAATTATCTTTGACTAATTGAATGAATCATTACCATTTATTCTACAAATCCCAAATTACGCTACTCTTTCCACTCGTCAGTTGAGCATCTATCCTGTCTCTTTATCTGATGACATAGATGAATTCCGATAATCTAAATAGGTGATGCTTGCGTGCGTGCGTGCGTGCGTGTGTGTGTCTAGATTGTTGCGTGCATACTCCGTGATCAGAAACGCCCTTTTCAGAAATGCTGCGAAGAGTGCTTTACCATATGCATACCCCTCAGTGATAAAATCTTTAGTTTCCCTGCGAATTATTTTAATGAGCGTAGAGTTCTGTAATCTTCTCCATTGGCGCATTATGTCAGTACACTTTGTAACTAACGCATCAGTATATACCCCTTTGAGGGCTATGTTTGCTTCACCACCATCATCTTCTAAACCTGATTGTTCAGCGTCTAAGTTCTGCTTAATATTTTGGAATATGGTGAAGAGCTCCCGATTGCCTATGCCTTCCTTTTCATCTTCACCTTCATCATCGCTCTCAGACTCCGTTGAGTTGAGTCATTGCCTATGTCTTCACATTCATCTCTCAGATTCTGTTGAGTCATTGTCTATGTCCTCTTTTTCAGAATCACCTTCATCATCATCGCTCTCAGCCTCCATTAAGGCGTTATCCCTCTCAAAATCTATTGAGTCATCACGGATTTCACTCTCCGAATCCCTTGGCTTATCATCTTCGCGCTTCATCACAGCCCAAGCTTCATCTTCATGCTCTAGATTCTCTCTCTCTTCAATGTGATGAAATCCGGTCTTATGTCGCTTCAGGTCATGCGACCTAGCAAAAGTTGAATCACATTCGTGACATCGATGTCTTGGCATATTGATTATAGGATAAACTTATTATTTTAATATAAATTTTATATTATTTTGTAGCTGTAGAAATCTTCTTACGGCCTAATGCTTCTCTAACTACTATGTATATAGAAATATACGTCCATCCCTTTGGGCTGTTTAAACTAAACTGTAGTAAGAAAAAGAGACTTTTACAGTATTGCGTGCAAACCTAGCACTTGACAACATGTATAAATGTGCGTCTGCCCATAAAAATTGGCGCCAGAGTATGCGGATTTGCACACACACATGCGGACTTGTGGGCGCACTTGCGGATTTGCAGGTGCACAATATCTTAAAGTAATTTGACTGTGTGCTGTTGCTGCCATAGCACCAATGCACTTAGGCACGCACACACCCGTCATGGACATGGAATTGTCTGTCAGTTGGATGAAGTGTACCGCACGACCATACGCACGCAAGTCCAATACGCCCACATGCACGGGTGCACTCCTCAAATACATACCAACTGTGTAACTCTGTATAGTTATTTGGTCTGAAAAAATATCCAATTGTTTTCGTGTATTTTTTCAATTGAACCCCGATTTATCAGACTAGGTATTCATAGGGATATTTGAATGATTTATAGCGTACCTCTGTAGTGGTCTTGGGGAATGAACATTTGCAGCCCAAGAGAAGGCTATTTCTTGAAAACCTACCGGTAGAATGTCTGGGTAGATAACTGAGTCCGACATTCCAATGGTAAACTTATAAAGATAGTCTTCTCTTGGCCTGCAAAATCACATTCAATAGGTAAATATTGTGAATATTATTATGTCGCTGAAAGATGTTGCAGAACAGCTAAGAAATAACTTTAAATGTTTTTGCAAGACAAATAATGGTGTTACAGTCAAGCGCCTATTATCAATTCATTGTGGCGAGTTCTGCATATATTTTCACTAGCATAGGATCCATGGGCTGCTGATGATTTCAATTATAACGACATTACTAGATTTAACAGAAAATGATCGAATCGCCCAAAGCTTAGCCCATAAAGTATTAGATTATAGGCTTATACTACTTCAACAAGAAACATTGCAATAAAAACGCTGTGCACCTAATTTTTGGTTTGTCTGTTTTTTAACCCATTAGACGGACTGCAGATATTTCTTAATGATATGGTTTAAGTTAGCTTTTACCATATTCATGTTAAAATACATTTCAATGTCTGTTTCTCATATTCTTTTTTCATTTTCACATAGTTGTAATTTTGAGGCAGACCCTAGAGGTACACCAATGGCTGACATACCTGGTTAATGACGCATTCCAAATTAAAGGATTGTAAGAAAATCGATAAGTTTGTTATGCTCCACTGGTCTGAGCAGACTATATGTTTGTTATTCATATGGTTGGTGGGCGGTGTGGGGATGGGTAGGTTGTGGTGGTGTGGGGTTGGGGTTGTGGCAGTGTGGGGTGTGTGTGGGTTGTGGGGTGGTGTGGTGGGTGGGTGTTTGGGGGTGGGGGGTGGGGGTCGTTAGTGAAGAGAGAAACATGTAGTTCTCCTAGCCCAGCTGTTGCCAATATTGCCTTGGACGAATGCTAGGTTCACCTACTCGAGTCATTATGCATTAAACAGTTGGAATGTAGGGATCTCAATAGTGACCCTGGAGTTTCACTTAAATCTTCTCGAAACTGTGTTAGCTATAATGCCAATGTTTAAGATCTGTAATACGTGTGCCTAGCGATTTCCAGAAAACTATCCATATAAGCTGTTGAATATTTTGCAAAACTGCCCAGTCAATTTAGTTTCAAATTATTCTGCATAATGTTTATTAAATAGTAAAAACATACAATTCAGGCAACTTGATGATCTGTTAAGTGATTATAATGGAATATCGGATTGCCCTCAGAGCACTAATGGATCTTTCCATCTTTAGCCATGCCCCTCCCAGTTCTAGCCAAGCGCCACCCACACCTCAATCGCATTGCGTTTGCGGACCGAGAGAAGACCCGCCCCGGACTTTTAACCATGAAATGATTTGCTAGATAACCTAATCAGTCATTCCATTCCAGCAGACGCTCACCATGACAGAATCGAAATACGTATATACAAATCTGAGTGCAAAGAAAGTGTAAATATAAGAGGAATATGTTAAAGTTTAAAATAATCTTAACGAAACCATATCACAAATTTACTAGCTGTTATTTGTTATGCATTATGCATCACGTTATAAATTTCCTGATAGTGCGGGTGTCTTAGTCATGCCACGCCCCTCTCTAGCTAAGCTCCACCCACACCTCGATCGGGTTGGAATCAATCGACCTCTGAGCTCCTTGGCTAGCGATTTCCAGAAAACTATCCACGTAAGCTGTTGAATATTTTGAAAGTAAATTGACAAGGTGATGTTACTGTTAATGCGGCAACAACGTCCAGTCAATTTAATTTCAAAGTGTTTTACATAATGTTTATTAAATAGTAAAGACATACAATTCGTACACCTTGACGGTCTATTAAGCGATTATAAGAGAATAACTGATTGCACGCAGCTCGCTAATAGAACTTTCCATTTTAGCTATGCCCCCACCCAGCTCTAACCAAGCTCCACCCACACCTCGATCGGGTTGGGATCGATCGATCTCTGAACTCTCTGACTAGCGATTTCCAGAAAATTATAAGTGTAAGCTGTTGAATATTTTGAAACTAATTTGACTGACAGCTATGGCTGCAACACCACCCAGTCAATTTAGTTTCAAAATATTCTACATAATGTTTATTGAATTGTAAAGACATATAATTCGTACAACTTGACAGTCTATTAATCGATTATAATGGCATAACCGATTGCCAGAGGCTCGCTAAAAACGTTCCATTTTAGCTATGTCCCCCACCCATCTCTAGCTAAACTCCACCCATCCCTCGATCGTGGGAATATTGAATATTTTGAAATTAATCTCACTGGTTGATAATTGATGTTTTTTTAAACAGATTTTATTTTTGTTCTGGTGGAAGCACGATACGATATGCGTCATAATGCGGTCTTCCATGTGCATAAACATATAATATGTTGAAAACAAAAATAATCATCATCCATAGCTAATTATCCTTAGGCTCGCCTCATTGGATACCTGGATACCCGTAATTTAACGAGGGGGCGGGGCTTCGTCATCAAACGAGTTCCTAGGAAAAGACGTGACCAGACACGTAATCTGGTCGTCCCTCATTACGTAATACATTAACCCTTGAGCGTTTGACATGGCTCCAAGCGATTATCCTTAATTACACTCTTAACCCTCGTCAATCAGCATTATGCTAATTCCCCTTAAGCATGCCTCATTGAATGCCTGGAGGCACATGACTTAACGAGGGGGCCGGGCTTCGCGATCGAACGAGTCCAGACATGTAACCTGCCAATCATTCTTAATTACCTGGTCATTAACACGTGTCAATCATTACGATAATTACCATTAAGCTCACCGCATTGGATGACAGGAGGCACGTGACTTAATGAGGGGGGGGGGGGCGGAGCTTATGGTTACCCCTACATCTAACGCCCAATCAGAACTGGAGGAGATCTGGGCGCCTGTCATCACACCTTTCCACAAACGCAGCAAATATCAAAGGAAAAAAGGTGATAACGATGCAAATTAGTTGGTTACTCTGACACAGCAACTACGTTCTGGAGGTGCCCAAATCGCCTCTCCTCTACTTTCATGTGCCTATATGTGATTGAGGATGGTGTTTATGACTGCGGGCAGAATTCTAGTTGTTTAAGTCTCTTTCGTAATTTTCTCTTCTAATTCATCTTCCCAGTTTATTTCCTGCATTATATTTCTTAGTGTGTCATAATCACATTTATCATATCGTATTTTTTCTGCCTTTGTCAGATTTCTCATTTTAGTCTGTGACACTTGGTTATGAAACTTAGAATAACATGATCACTCTTACCAAGCAGGGCCACGTGTGTAATATCATCTATCATTTCTTCTTCATTTGGTAGGACTATCTAATGAACTAATAGAATAACCATACACGCCCAGGTATCTGCAACTCATCTATACTATTCTATGCAGGCATCAGAAGGACAAGGCGTGATCACTTTCTCTCAAGCCAATGACAAAGTAAATTTTCATAACCTGGAAATTATTATTTCTGATGGCCACCTTAGAGCACTGTTTTGGCTGATTTGATCCGTAACTGCTCAAAGACACGCCATATTACTCAAACTCCCTCACTAGGAAATCGTAGTTAATTATCTTTGACTAATTGAATTAATCATTACCATTTATTCTACAAATCCCAAATTACGCTACTCTTTCCACTCGTCAGTAGAGCATCTCTTTATCTGGTGACATAGATGAAATCCGATAATCTAAATAGGTACTGCTTCAGTCATGTCAAATAACCAATGAGAGAAGGGAGTTAGGATAATATAATTAAGAACGGATATGTTCTATGGAATTACATCAGATTTATGCTGACAGCTGTATCGATTCCTGCATCTGACGCTACAATCACTTACACTACGCGTTAGCTAACGTCACAATCACAGTGACGTCCCTCTTTGTCATGGCAATCGATACGTTTATCACCAATATACGGATAGTAGAGCCTTGATGAATCACAATTTAATACAGTTCAAAATATTCAACATTTTACATGTATAGTTACCTTGAAATTTATATTCTGGGAATTCAGATTTTAACTTTTCAAGACGATTCGAACACACATGTAATTGAGTGGAGCTATCTTCTTCTCCTTATTCTTCTTCTTCTTCTTCTTCTTCTTCATAATGGACTCGATTGCCTAGATAAGGCAGTATGCACAACAGCCCGCTGCTATAACCGGCTGCGTTTCTAACTCGATACCGGCCAACACGATCTTTGAAATATGTCTTCCCAGTATCCCACCTATCACATCATTGTTGATCTGCACAGATTAAGAGACGATACGAAGGAAATGCTGTTATCTATAGTCCTGATACAGCATGAAAGTGTCTGTATCTGTATATATGTTGCCATGATATTGATTACATAGATAGAGTGGCAATAACAAATAAATGGATGCCGATACAAAGTATATTTTCAATCATATTATTGTCAAAGTTAATCATTTATCACATTCGGGTGTGTGTGGATCAACGACCTATATATGGGCGTGGTCCCTGGAGAGATCATAACATGATAATCACATTGCAGACAGGAAGTATGCTAATGTTGTGTGTGCTGGGTAGCATCGGCATTAAAAGACACGTACCTGACACGGCAACAATAACTTACCATCAAGGCGAGTCAAACCAGACAATATAATACTGTACAATGTAGATCATTATGGGTTTCTTGATCTATTACTGTACACGGATAGCAACATGTATTTGTATCAACATCAACTACTATAGGATATCATCGATTCAATTATAAATTCTGGTCATTAAACATTTATACAAGAATTACATAGATATAGCAGTACTAAGTATACAGGATTAAATGTATTTCATCTCATGCCTAAATGGTACTGACATCAGGAATATCCGTATATCGGGTTAAGTTAAGTACTAGACACTGCTATAATGATACAATGGCTATTCATATATGGGATGACTGGGGCCATATTGGTCAGATTCGCCATGCCGAAGGTCATCTGCAGATAATAGTCGTGAATCGTGCAAATCATCCAGACGACAACGTTTATCATGTACAGCTCTGGAATAAGACAATTATTAAGCCATAGTCGGATCTTCTACACTTGCTTTCATATTGATTGATTTTTCTGGCTTGGCATTTTGGTTTGTTCACAAGCCAATTTCCACATGTATTTCATTGCACACACACACACACCCAAACATGCACACATGCTCATGCAAAATCGTACACATGTGCCCGCACATTGAATTAACTTGTCAGTAGTTTTGTGTCTCTGACAACCTAGTGATATACATTGACGGGATATTGTTTATTCACGGCGAACACCAAAGTTAATGTTCAAATGGTGGCAATTCTATAAACATAGCTGTCGTAAAAACTAATTCAAGTTTTTGTCAATCCCAATAGGGCCCAGTTGCTGGATAGAAAACGGCAAATGCCAGGATGTGTGTCGTCCCAACATTGCTCGTTTGCTCATCGTCTAGTGTCCTCTGCTAGGCTTATTGTAGATTATCCAATTTGAGATTCAAGCAGCATGTGAATACAAATTACAATGTTTACCGAAGGCGCTAACTCCAAGAAATGCATTGAATTTGCATTGACCTTGTCAACAGCGAGGCGGTGTGTTTCTTAGATCCTTTAGCATAGTATACCACTTCACTTGGTAATATATTGTTTATCATACACCTGTGTATTTCCTTCCTAAACATCGCAAAGGATGCATACCATTCATCTCAATATTAGCAAATGAGAACCTCGAATTTTGTGACAGACATATTCCAGACATCAAATACGGCTTTCCAAGCTAGGGATGACAACTATTCACTGTGTCAACCGATTTAGAAGTCATTGGGTTATAAAGTGGGAAAGATGTTCAAGAGCTTGTTTAAGATTTCCATATTAGTGAGACATGAATGAACTCCCCATCTATGCTACTTTTCTATTCACTCCATGGGTGCGAAACCAATATCTTACACAGATTACTGATTGTGGAAACTGGTGTATAAATTCCGATTTTTTATTAATCGCATTTCTTCTGATTATTACAGCATCTGAATTCAGATGATTTTATTTTGGTACATTTAGATTAATTGATGTGGCAGCAAGAAGGGGGTTCTTACATGGTAACCGACACAGGAACTGTGAATTATAAGAGAACCATCATTCATATGATTGACAATGCTAGAAGCTGGAATATACATTTCTATTCCCAAAATGATGGCGAGTGACTGTTTTATGTAGCTGGAAGAGCTTAAACTTCTTTCAGCTGCAATCAGTTTTCTTCAACGAATATTTTCTGCAACAACTAATTCTCTCGGATACAATCTTTGCCACTGCATCCTATCTGTTATGATCATCGTAAGCACCGTTAAGGTTCTTTTTCGACTTTAGTGGCTTTACGTTACCTTTTGCTCAGTTATCAAAGTTTGTAAAGTGATGAGCTTGAGTGACTTTGGGCTGCTCAGCTATTACAGCTTGTAATACGATGATGGGTTTGAGTGACTTTGAGCTGCTCAGCTATCAGAGTTTGTAAAGTGATGAGTTCGAGTGCAATTGGGCTGCTCAGCTGTCACCGTTTGTAAAGTGATGAGTTTGAGTGCCTTTGAGTGCCTTTGGCCTGCCCAGCTATGACATTTTGCATCCTGATGAGTTTGAGTGCATTTGGGCCGACCAGGTATCACCGTTTGTAAAGTGATGAGCTTGAGTGCATTTGACATGCTCAGATAGCACCGTTTGTAAGTGACGAGCTTGACTGCATTTGGGCTGCCCAGCTGTCACAGTTTGCAAAGTGATGAGTTTGAGTGTGGCTGAGCTGCATAGTTCTCACAGTTTGTGAAGTGATGAGGTTGAGTGCGTTTTCGCTGCCCAGCTATCACAGTTTGTAAAGTTATGAGTTTGATTGTCTGAGCTGCCCAGCTATCACATTTGAATAGTATCATTGAGGCACGTGTAACATCGCATCCAGGTGTTCACAATTTTGAAACTCTGTAAATTAATGTTGCCTAAATTAGCAAGAGATTCCAGTGATGTAAATAAAGATTACGTATCAGTTTCTGTGCTCAAAGTGTGCACCTAAATTCTGAGCTAACATTCATTCTAGAACAATTCAGCGCATGAATACAAACGACGACGTTTCCCAGCTATGGTAAATCCCGGATCTAAAATAAATACAAATTTGCATCAACATTGTTGTGGAATCCACTTGTCTGTTATCTTTGTATCTCATTTGCTATCAGATGTAATGAATAATGGATATTTCTGGGCGATCTCGTGAAACATAACGCAGACATGTGCTTCATTATGAAAAACATGACAAATCTGATAAGATCCATTATTTATTGGCCTGTGAAGTAATAATTAATTATGACAAAACGGATGAGTATAACAACCCTTTAAACAAAAGTGTCACAACATCTTAGTTTACAAGAATTATTTGGATTAAGTCTGTTCAATTCAATTCAATTCAAGTCATGTCAATACAAATTTATTTACATACTACTTTATGTTAATTACATGAATAAACATGTAGTTCTTTGACTCTATGTTGCGGCTATATTTTGCAAGGCATGCGAGGTATTTGGAGCCACTATATTAACATCCTCGTGTAGTGAAAGATATTCCATAAATTTCTGCAATCCAGTGTGTTTGTGACCATGTTAAATAACAATATAAATCCGGCTAATATGAGGGGACACGTTTTCTGCCGGCAACATCCGAACTTCATCAGTCACATACGGGTCATCAGTCGGTGTGGACGTGTGTGTATATATATTACTACTAACTACTAACTATACTATGTGATATATGTGATATATAGATATATATATATATATATATATATATATATATATATATATATATATATGTAGGAGACGTGTGTCATATATCACATAGTATAGTTAGTAGTTAGTAGTTAGTAGTAATACATATAACAACCAGCTAAACAACTTTGTCTTGATTAGTAATCAAATAATGGATACAACAAATCCATCCTCACATGGCACAATGTGAACTACAATGTACCAGAATTAACTGTGATGCGATAAGGCAAGATATTGTATGATAGTCAGAAGCAAACTGGTCCTATCGTATTATCGAACATGTCAATGTTGTCAATTGCACACGTTACGTGTCTATACGAAATTGTAGGGACAATTATTTGGGGAAAACTCGTGCTTTAAAGAAGTGTTACGGAATCTACCATCATTTGAATCACTAAGATGTTGTTTTAATCACCGCATTACACAGATGTGTGTACGGTCTAATCGACTTAGGAAGGAATTTGTCTCTTTAATTTTCACAAAACACCAAAGTAATGACCCGGTCGTGTCTTTGTTTGGAGAATATCCAAGCTTTTAATTATATTGACTGATATCGAGCAGACAATACAATCTACAAGCCTAATTTCCGCCGCTGATCACGTTTATTCCGTTGATATAATGATGTTGTGTCTACTCCACATCCAAAATAATAAAACAGTATCACACAATTCTAGCAGCTTATTACACCGACTTTTAAAGTATTTTGTAAACTATTCGACTTTTTCTACCCACAAGAGACCCTACAATTGTTTACTCATAGACTCAGCATAGATGCCCTCCCCACCAGATTGAATGCCTGTGATTGAGGAATCAGAATCCAGATTGTGAGCCCTATCAATACAGATGCACTTCAGTTGACGAGATGGACTCCGCGACCGAGGAGCGTGGCTAATCAGAGGAAACTGCATCATTATTTGGTTTGTTATCTGATTCCATGACCAGAATTATCAAGTCATCTGTGTTAATTCGGGGTGGGTGGGGTGGGGTGGTTGGGGGGGGGGGGGGGTGTGTGGGTTGGGGTGGGGGGTGGGGGGTGGTGGTGGTGGTAGCAGTTTAATTTCTCACCGAAGACGCTGCCACGACGATCACCAATCAGCATTTACGGCCCCATCCCGCCCCCGCAACTCAGGAAATATAAAAAAGACAGCACATTCTCTAAGATCTCTTACATAACAAATAATTGCTAAATAAATATTATTATTATTATGATATGTCGACTCAAGTCTGGTAGCATAAAAAGGCCTTTGGCAAGCTTCTCAATGCAAATGTAAATAACGTAGACATAATTATAAAGAAGTACACTTCGCCAGCCCAGATGATCCAGTCAGGTCACCTGCAGTTCAATTCCTGAACAACGTAATTCATCGATTCACTATTCACAAAATTGCAATTACAAAACAATATCACCACAGCAGCTTTTGCATAACTACATCAATGACAATGCCGGTGACGGTTTTATAAGTTTCACTTCCAGTCATAATTTAATAAATGCCACAATGATCGCTGGCTGCGAAAGACGTGAGGCAGGGTAATATAAAATCAACGCCGGACTAAGACACTGCATTTCTTTTGAGACTGTGTATAACGTACAACGCACATTACACGATTGGACATGAATTATTAAAGAGGCAATACCTCCAGGATATAAATAAATTTTGAAATTTTCAATCAGTCCTGGTACTACATCCTAATCTTTATACACAAATTCCGACCAGGTCACACCTATTTGTCAATATTTGTTGTTTTTCTGAAAACTCACAAAATCTTAATATTATCTCTAGACAGCTCGCCAGCGATAGACAAAATACTAGCTCCACAACGATGGTCGTTCAGAAGCATCAAAGATGCTGGAAAGACAGAAGCCGCAACAAATAAATAAGTTGCATACTAATATTGTGATGAATTGCAAGAGACCGCTAAGTACCAAAAACTCTGCTTTCTCTATGAAACAGAGATAAAGTCTACCGTCAGATTTCTGTTTACATTTTTCATATTTGCGGAATTTACAGTTTGCTTTTTCTTGGACATTGCGTACCGGTAGTTGTTTATATTTACATAAAAATTTATTTTTGGTTAGCAATTTGGACGCCTCGTATACGTTGAGTCCTTTAGCTGTAGTTTATTTGGCTTAATGGTAAATCCAGCACTAGCTAGTCACCGCTCTTTCTGATTCATTGGTCTAAATATTTATTTATGACTGATTTTGATGGGGAGTGATTGATCGACAGGGAACGAGAGAGAGAGAGAGAGAGAGAGAGAGAGAGAGATTTTGGGCGTGAAAGAGATGGAAAGATGGGGATTGGCAGGGAGTGTAGAGGAAGGAATGGGTGAAGGTTTGAGGAACGAAGAGAGAGAGAGAGAGAGAAAGAGAGAGAGAGAGAGAGAGAGAGAGAGAGAGAGAGATAGTCGAGCCTGGGGAATTGAGAGAGACAGAGGTGGATGTACGGGGTGGGGGCATGAGGGAGTGAGAAAATGATTACTTAAAGTGAGAGAAAGGCACATTTCCTAAACTGAAAATGCTAAAAAATCTATACAAGTATTTCTAACAAAACCTCGAAGCCAATGATATCGCTGTTACGGCGAGGCGTAGCTAGAAATAGCAAAATGGCGTTTACTGACACACATACACAAAACTAAAATTGACTGCACGCGTTCACGCGTGTGTATGCACACGCAATAGGCCTGTGGTTGAAGGACGATTTGTGACATGAATGCACGGGAAGAGATGCTGCAATAACCAGGGTAAACAGACCAATGCATTACAAGATGACTGGATTGTTTTCCCATTGAACTATGGCATGGTCTTTTACCAGGTGAGTGCATGGAATCTGCAAAGTTATCTGAATTCACCACACAGACTGTGCAATAATACATCTGTACCTTAATAATGCGATTATTATTATTATTATTCCATGGACAGCATGGGGACAAAACTATATAGTGAGAAAGCAGAACTATGAACACTGGAAAATGATACTAAAGGCATGCGAGATATATTCAAACACAATACATTTATATCACTGTTTAGGGTTATAAACGCGATCCACCGTTATTCAGTTAAATGGGGTTTATTATATTTGTGTCATTATGTGCTTTGTAGTAATGCCGCTGTTGCTCATGTGTTACTGGTGTTGGTGACCATGAAGGCGGTGATGTTTTTAGTTCTGAGGTTTGGCGTTTCTTGTTGTGGTGTTAGTTTATCTATTGTTGCTACCAAGACACGCAAGCTTTATGCTCTAAAGGAGTCTACCGTCAATACTTGCCATTGTTTGTAGTATAAGCAAACATTTAATACCAATCAGAGATCTGATCGAGCAATCCAGCACAACCTCATTAAACATCCCCCTCACACTGATTTCATTCCAATACACCCTGGTTTAAATATTCCCGTCACCCTGATCTCATTCCATTGCAATTTCATTAAATAGTCCAGTCAAACTAATTACATTCAAATACAACCTCATTAAACAGCCCTTTCGCCCTGATTTCATTCAAATACAACCCCATTAAACAGCCCCATCGCCCTGATTTCAATACAATACGACCTAATTAAGCATTGCCCTCACTCTGATTTCATCCCATTACAACCTCCTTTAAACATCACCGTCACCCTGATTTCATTCCATTAAAACCTCCTTTAAACATTTCCGCCACCATGATGTCATTTAAAAACAACCATCGTAATGATTCAGGTCACCCTGATTTCATTCCCATACCACCTCATCTAACATTCATGTCACCCTGATTACGTTACAATACAGCGCCCTTAAATATTCCTGTCACCATACTTTCATTTCAATGCAACCGACATAATGATCCACGTCACCATGATTTCATTCCGATTCAACCTCATCAAACATTCCTGTTACATTGATTGCATTCCAATACATCATCCTTATATATCCTGTCACCCTGAATTCAATCACGGATGCTGTTTATTCTATTGATATAGTGATGTGGTGGCTACAGGATGGGCAGCCAACATAAACATAGCTACAGGCAATGATCACACTAATCTACTACACCAACAACAAGGCTCTACCATCATAAATTACGGAACAGGTTAAATAATTCTTTTAATATTTAATTATAAATTTGCAAATTTTGAAAGTAATTTGATTGGAAACTGTTGCTTTCAAATTAATTTCAAATTATTCAGCAGCTTACTTATATTCTCAAAGGTTTCAATGCTTCTAATTGGTGTCAACACGTGTAAAATGTGGGCAGAGTTTAGCTAGAAATTGGAGGCTTGTAGATAGAAATGGATCCACCTATTTACTCTTAAGAGAAGAAGAGTAGCTGTAGGAAAAAAATACCTGTAGAGCAAGAAAATCCTCCATGGCATATACGATGACTAGCAACTATACATATAGAGCAAGAAAATCCTCCACAATATATGCAATGAATAGCAAAGATACCTCTAGAGGAATACAATTCTCCATGGCTTATACGATGAATAGCAAATATACATGTAGATCCTGAAAATCCTTTACGACATTCACAATGAATAGCAAATATACCTGTAAGGCGAGAAAATCCTGCACGGCATACACAATGAATAGCAAATATACCTGCAGAGCCAGAAAATCCTTCACAACATACACAATGAACAGCAAATATACCTGTGGAGCCAGAAAATGCACCACAGCATATGGGATGAATAGGGTTATCATATCTCAATCAAGATTAGCAAAGGAAAAACGGTGAATTTTTTCATACAACATATCCGATGGATAGCAAATATGCATGTAGAGTAGAAAAATCGTCCACAACATATACGATGAATCAGATCTCAATCAAGATGATTAAAGTACACATTTTCTCATACCCATGGGATTAATTCCAGACGCGGTAGCATCAGCACTCATCTGAAGTACATAGGTCTTTCAGATGATTTCCAGATACTAAGATATATCAATACACGCACATTTCATTGAAGTAATCCATATGTGATGAACTGAAGATTTAGGACATAGCTGCACCAACAGAGTCCGGGAACAAGGACTGTTGAAATCAGTAGTACCATCAAGTCATTGGGACTTCTCCCAGATGGGAATCAACATGTCACATGCATTTGACACTATTGGGAGATGATAGATCCATACATTTCTCCATCCTGCTGCCGGCAATGATGAAGAATTGTGCTTGGTTATACACTTATCGGCAAATACAAAACTAATTTCTTATGACAAAACAACGCCGTTTGCAAAGTTTGAAACATCAATTGGATCAGCACAATGTGATAATTTATCACCAGTGCTTTTCACCTACTACCTCGCCACAGCTCTATAATATGTTCGAGTACACCGCACAGGACAACACACTGCCATCTGAATGATAGGTATGTCACTAGGGATGGAGATGCTGTTGACTTTATTGACGAGGAAAAAGGTCCTCTCGATACACTACTTCCAATAGCTGCAGAGCAGCTCAAGGCTACACACCTCTTGGTGAATGAAGCCAAGACCGAGTTCACTCACGTGTACCTCTCCGACACCTCACAAATGAATGATGATGACGCTCCAATCGGTGCATTGAGAAATGGAGGAAGAGCACAGACCAATTCAGGGGTGTTAAACATGTTTTCTGTTACGCAACTGTGTTCAGTACTGTGTCATATTCTCACTATATACCTCAGTTTAGTAATGTAGATGCCAAATTACTGATCACTACCCTACGAAGAAAGTGAACATTCGCCGAACATTCGCCTTCCTGAACTCACTCCTGAATCATGGGTTTCCTCCTCTGCAGCTCTACGACGTTGGAAACTGGAAATACGGCCTTTCAATCATTTCGGATGTTGTGGATTCGTGCTTCTAAAATCTTCATGAAAGTCAAGATGCAATTGTATGAATATGATGCTACATGTGATTTCATAATGCTCTACAATTAGAACAGCTGGTTGCCAACATGTAGCAGGCACGCAAATGAGGCCACACCATCAACTTGTAAGTAATTTTAACATGAGTTTGTTACGCATTATTTTATCTAGTCTGCCTAGACTAGACACAATGTCACATAAGAACGTCATGTTACAGTTATGAGGCCATGTGATGAATTGTGATTTCATCAAAGACGAAATTGATGAGTGACTATTGATGCCGAGAGATTCCTACACCAGTGACTGCCATTATGATTGTGGCATCTGCTAACTAGTGGCGTAATTGATTATGACGTCAAATAATTGAGTGACAGATTGAATCATACAAATGAAGAAGACAACATTTATCGATCCAGATGCCAGAATTAATACAGCTGTCGGCATAAATCTGATGCAATTCCACTGAATATCTCCGCTTAATTAGATTATCTTAACTCGCTTCTCCCATTAGTTATTTAACATGAGTGAAGCAGTACCTAGTTAGATTACCGGAATACTTGTATGCCATTAGATAGAGAGCCAGAGTAGATGTTATACTGACGAGTGAAAAGAGAAACGCAATTTGGGATTTGTAGAATAAATGGCAATGTTTTATTCAATCAGTCAAGGAGAATTAACCACGGATTCCTAGCGAGGAATTTTGAGTAATATGGTGTGTTTTTGTCCGTTTAAGGGATCAAGTCAACCAAAACAGTGCTCTACAATGGTCTTCAGGAATATCCATTTGTAGGTCAAGAAAATCATTCAATATCTATATGACCTACGGCTAGTGGGGCTACTGCTTGCAGACACCAAGCTGTGAGTACGAGTCAAGTCAGTGAAGTCTGTAGTGTTTGAGATATCAATCGGCTCCACACGGGGAAACGGTCTATCTCCTGTGCTTTTCACCTGCTCCCTTGCTGCTTCATTGAAATCAGTGCGGGAAAATTCCAAAAGACAATCCCCGCCAGTGCCAATGCAATGTATGCCACTAGACGTGGAATATGCCGACAACGTCAGCACAAACACCTACACACCATCACTGGACACCGATGGCCAGACAGTATAATTCCCAATGATGCACTATTCTATGTGCAATACATCGTCCCTGTCAGTAAAAGTCATCCATGAAAGAAGGCCCATGTTTGGCCATGTGCTAAGGATGCACAATTAGGTTAATGTATCGCATATACACGTACTGATCAACAAGAGACATCTGCTTTCGGATCCACATGATAGTGATTCCTTTTAACAGAAGGTCAGACCACCGCCACAGACAGGAATACACGGATGTACGAACGCACATGTTCTTTGTGACAACATGTCAAGATGGTCTCATAAAGAAAGAGTTTATATTCTATTATCAAATCCGATTCATGCTTATGACGTTGTCATGAGTATGCACTTATATCTGTCAGAGAATTTAATAAAGAAAATTAACAAGCTCTTCACATCCGGATAACAATATAACCATCCAGATAATCACCACTACCGCTGTTAAACATTATCCATGGAAGCTATAGAAACAGATGACAGACAGGTCACACACATTGGATAAATCATTTATCATTGGTGGTAGATTTCGAAATTTCTTAGGTACAACAGCAGATGGAAGGGAAACTAATGGGTAGTGTGCTCATGCTTTGCTGGCATTAGACAGGAACAGTATATAGCAATTTTATAGTTACATGGATATCAGTTCTTTCTATTGTGCTTATGCCAGACATAGATCAAGCATCTTTCCGAAGCAGGGTATTGTTCCAGCAGGTTTGTTTCGCTTCCACACACCCCAACCCCCAATCCCACCACCACCCCAACCCCCCACCACCACCACCCATCCCAGCCCGCCCACGATTCACTATGCCGCTCAAGATACTTAGTTTCTAACGTCGATTACACGAAATTGAGCCAGAATATCCGTTTCAGACAATTAATAGACCAAATATTTTCCAAACATTAGTTCGGAAACCTAGATATCCCGCTTTATGACATGAATACAAAACAGCATTCATCCAGAACAGAATTCTCCCAGTGCTTAGCGCCATGTCTATGTTCATTGCCTGTCATCATTAAATACAGCATCAGTAAATTATATAACATACCATAATAGAATTCTCTCAGTTCCTGGCGCCATGTTTATATTCATTGCTTGTCATCATTAAATAAACCATGAGCAAATTATACAACATACCAGAACAGAATTCTCCCAGTGCTTGGCGCCATGTTTATATTCATTGCCTATCATCATTAAATAAACCACGAGTAAATTATAAAACATACCAGAACAGAATTCTTCCAGTGCTTGGCGCCATGTGTATATGCATTGCCTATCACCATTAAATAAACGACGAGTAAATTGTATAACATACCAGAATAGAATTCTCCCAGTGTTTGGCGCCATGTTTATCTTCATTATATAACATACCAGAATAGGATTTTCTGTGCTTGGCGCCATCTTTATATTCATTATATAAAATATCAGAATAGAATTCTCTCAGTGCTTGGCGCCATCTTTATATTCATTATGTAACATACCAGAATAGAACTCTCTCAGTGCTTGGCGCCATCTTTATATTCAGTATATAACATACCAGAATAGAATTCTCTCAGTGCTTGGCGCCATCTTTATATTCATTATATACCATACTAGAATATAATTCTCTCAGTGCTTGGTGCCATCTTTTTATTCATTGCCTGTCATCATTAAACAGACTGCTCTAATTTCCTGTGGGGACAATAATAGCTGCATTATTTGTATCAACAATATTCATGCAGTGGACACCTCAAACTTGACGCCATAAAAGGGTATCTCTGTCAATAACTGGATCCACATGCGTATATTGGTGAGCGTGTGCGTGCGCACATAGTCCGTTTATATGCCACGCACGTGTGTTTACACACATGAGATAAATTGGTGTAGCTCATATGTTCTGTGCCCAGTCTCTGTGCGAATCAGATGCTGCTCTCTACACTCTGTCCAGAATAGTAAATCATTATCATCACGTATGCATTGCATGGGCAATTTCAGCCATTGTAAAAGTAGAAGGGCACTGGTATAGACCATATTTGATGAGGTGTTATTACCAATTTTCGGGGCCTATCCTAATGATCTATATTTAGTAATTATATTCTAATAACGTCAGGAGGGGGTTTCAATAATTTTCATTTTGGTGCCTAATATATGGGATATAAGGAGAAAATTGAGGTCATTCCAATTGTCTTTATTTTTCTACTTATATAATTAATTCTTCCGCTGCTTCCCAACACCCCCACCCCGCTCCTACCGTCTGCTAAGGTGGGGATTTCCTAATGACCGAATTTTGGTGTCACTAAATATGACGTCAGGGGATTTCCCAATGAGCTAATTTTGGTGTCACTAAATAGGAGGTAGGAATTTCCGAATGACGCAATTTCTGCAGTAGTAGTGGCAGTAGTAGTAGTAGTAGTAGTAGTAGTAGTAGTGGTAGTAGTTGCAGTAGTAGTAGTAGTAGTAGTAGCAGCAGTAGTAGTAGTAGTAGTAGTAGTAGTAGTAGTAGTAGTAGTAGTAGTAGTAGTACTAGTAGTAGTAGTAGTAGTAGTAGTAGTAGTAGTAGTAGTAGTAGTAGTAGTAGTAGTAGTAGTAGTACTAGTAGTAGTAGTAGTAGTAGTAGTAGTAGTAGTAGTAGTAGTAGCAGCAGCAGCAGCAGCAGGAGTAGTAGCAGCAGCAATAGTAGCAGTAGTCGCAGCAGCAACATCAACAGCAGCAGTAATAGTAGCAGCAGCTGTGGCAGTAGCAGTAGTAGCAGGAGCAACAACAGTAGTAACAGCAGCATTACCAGTGGCAGCAGCAGTAGCAGAAACAGTAGCAGTTGCAGAAGCAGTAGCAGTAGTAGCAGCAGCAGCAGGAGCAGCAGTAGCAGCAGCAATAGTAGTAGCATAAGCCACAGCAGCAGTAGCAGTAGCAGCAGCAGGTGCAGTAGCAGTAGCAGTAGCAATAGCAGCAGCGAGAGCAGCAGCAACAGTGGCATGAGCAGCAGCAGCTGTGGCAGCAGAAATATCACTAGCACTAGCAGCAGCAGCAGCAGCAGCAGCAGCAGCAGCAGCAGCAGCAGCAACAGCAGCAGTGGCAACAGCAGCAGCGAGAGCAGCAGCAGCAGCAGTAACATGATCAGCAACAGCATAGCACAAGCAGCAGCAGCAGCAGCAGCAGCAGCAGCAGCAGCAGCAGCAGCAGCAGCAGCGGCAGCAGCAGCAGCAGTAGCAGTAGCAGCAGCAGCAGTAGCAGCAGCAGTAGCAGTAGCAGTAGCAGTAGCAGCAGCAGCAGCAGCAGCAGCAGCAGCAGTGGCAGTGGCAGTAGCAATAGCGATAGCAGCAGTAGTAGTAGCAGCAACAGTAACTGTAGCCGTAGCAGCAGCAACAACAGTAGTAGCAGCAGTTGCAGTAGCAGTCGTAGCAGCAACAGCAGCACCAGCAGCAGCCGCAGCAGGTGCAGTGGCAGTAGCAGTAGCAGTAGCATCAGCGTCCAGCATCAAGCATTAGTAGCAGGGGCAGCAGCTGCGATAGCAGTAGCAGTGGCAGTAGCAGCAGCAGCAGCAGCAGCAACAACAGCAGTAGCAGCAGCAGCAGCAGCAGCAGCAGCAGCAGCAGCAGCATTAGCAGTAGCAGCAGCAGCAGCAGTAGCAGCAGCAGTAGCAGTAGCAGTAGCAGCAGCAGCAGCAGCAGCAGCAGCAGCAGCAGCAGCAGTGGCAGTGGCAGTAGCAATAGCGATAGCAGCAGTAGTAGTAGCAGCAACAGTAACTGTAGCCGTAGCAGCAGCAACAACAGTAGTAGCAGCAGTTGCAGTAGCAGTCGTAGCAGCAACAGCAGCACCAGCAGCAGCCGCAGCAGGTGCAGTGGCAGTAGCAGTAGCAGTAGCATCAGCGTCCAGCATCAAGCATTAGTAGCAGGGGCAGCAGCTGCGATAGCAGTAGCAGTGGCAGTAGCAGCAGCAGCAGCAGCAGCAACAACAGCAGTAGCAGCAGCAGCAGCAGCAGCAGCAGCAGCAGCATTAGCAGCACTAGCAGTAGCAGTAGCAGCAGCAGTAGCAGCTGCAGCAGCAGCAGTAGCAGTAGCAGCAGAAGCAACAGCAGTAGGAGCAGCAGTAGCAGGAGCAGCAGCAGCAGAGCAGCAGCAGCAGCAGCAACACCAGCAGCAGCAGTAACAGTAGGAGTAGAAGCAGCAGCAGCAGTAGCAGTAGCAGCAGCAGCAGCGAGAGCAGCAGCAGCAGTGGCATGAGCAGCAGCAGCTGTGGCAGCAGAAATAGCACTAGCAGCAGCAGCAGCAGCAGCAGCAGCAGCAGCAGCAGCAGTAGCAACAGAAGCAGCGAGAGCATGAGCAGCAACAGCAGTGGCAGAAGAAATAGCACTAGCAGCAGCAGCAGCAGCAGTAGCAATAGCAGCAGCAGAAAAAGCAGCAGCAGCAGCGGCAGCAGCAGCAGCAGCAATAGGTGCAGCAGCATCAACAGTAGCAGTAGCATAAGCAGCAGCAGCAGCAGCAGCAGCAGCAGCAGCAGCAGCAGCAGCAGCAGCAGCAGTAGTAGTAGTAGCAGCAGTAGTTGCCGTACCAACTTGTCTTAAGAACTGCATCTCAACATGGAAATGTCTGAATCCGTGTTTATGTTGGAGGTGCAAGAGACGCACTATTGCTATATCAATATAATACACATTGAACCCAATGGTACTGGAATGGCTGGACTGTTTGCATTAACAACTCGATACCCTTGAGAGTAATTAAACTCGAGGTTAATCGCTAATTAAATGATACGTAATCTCATTAATTAGGACGTGTTTCTGTTACTCTTATCGACGATGAATTTCTCGATACTCAACGGTCTAAATTACAGAGCGGATGAATATCAGCACTGGCAGTAGTACATAGGCTAATCAGATGATTTCCGGCCACTGAGCTATTTACAATACGCGTACACTGCAATTGCCGAGTCCGCCGGCGATGAAAGGCGAATTTAGATGAAACTCTACATATTTGTTTTTGCATGTGATTCCATGACATGAATAATAAGGTACGTGGAGGGATCCATTCCTGGCTAGGCCCCTCCCATTTCTACCGAAGCTCTGCCCACTTTTTTCCGCGTGTTGGAATCGATATGAAACTTTGAAACCTGATTCCCAGAAGCTAACTTTCCAGGTAACTAAACGGGTATGCTGTAGCCAGCAATGACGTCATGAATGACGTAGATAAGTTCGTCACATTGATGACGGAGTAAGCATTGTTGTGCGAATCATATGTCTTTACTACAAAATAAACATGCTGTTGAATATTTTGAAACTAATTTGACCATAACTAGCAACAGCAGCCAGCCAAATTAGGTTCAAAATATTGAACAGCTTGTCTGTATAGTTTTCTGAAGATTGATAGTCAGGGAGTTTAGGGATCGATCGATCCCAACACGAGCGAATTATGTGTGGAGCTTAGCTAGAAATGGGCGGAGCTTAGCTAGAGATGGGCGGAGCATAACTAAAGATGAATTCCTGCTTTGCATGTAAATTTATTGCACAGATCTTGCCATGGGTGTGTATACCTCGTAAATTATTTCATCAAACATAACTTTGCTCGGCTCTATGTCCGCTGCCGCCATTATTATAAGTTGTATAAGAGAAGGGAGGCTGTTGAAAAGAAATCCGGAGTATAGGTCAGACCATGGTTGTTGCGTATGGACCACTATGGTACATATGAAACATTGATGCCCACACCAAATCTCAGAGCAGAACACAGCCGATGCCAGACCTCATAGCAGAAGACAGACGAGGTG
Organism: Chaetoderma sp. LZ-2023a; assembly: GCA_034401795.1. Classification (NCBI taxonomy): domain Eukaryota; kingdom Metazoa; phylum Mollusca; class Caudofoveata; order Chaetodermatida; family Chaetodermatidae; genus Chaetoderma; species Chaetoderma sp. LZ-2023a. Next base: position 33,975,294 of record CM067363.1, on the reverse strand, counting down.
ACAAATCATTCCAACATTTATATCCGGGGCATTTGAAACCATATTGGCCTCAAATGATGCGATTTTCTGTGACTCATCGCGATAAGACTAGCACGGTCTGCATTCATCCTTAAAAGCTTGTTTGAATGTGCCGATCGCGGGAGGACCACCTAACCCCTGAACCGCAGTGTGGACCTTTGCCCACCCACCCCTTCTTACCCTCTCCCCAACCCTCCGCTGCTACCATTTCCACGTTATTCGCTTTGAAGATGTGTTAAATATATCAGCAAGATTTGTATCAGTGTGGTAGTGCTATTGATTCCTATGATCCGGATGGTCTGGAGACAGAGATGTTCATTTATTCACTGCATTACACATATGTATGCACGCTCTAATCGAAAGTTGCCGCTTTAAGTTTACCAATGTCAAAGTTACCGCGTGCAGACAGATTGATTGAGAAAACTCCAAACAAATGAACTGTTGCTGTCTTTGTTTGGAGAATAACCAAGCTTTTAATTACATTAACGGATATCGAGCAGACAGTACAAAACACAAACCTCATTTCCGTCCCTTTTGAGGTTTGTTCTGGTGATATAGTGATGCTGTGTCTACTGTACGGCCAAAATAAAAATAGTGTTGCACAATTACAGCAGCAAGACCTGGCTGAAACCTAGCCTGTCAGAAGTAATTTTATGAAACCGACTGCTGCTTATTTTGTAAATTATTCGTGTTTTTATAACCACAAAGATACATTACAATCGGTTAAGCATAGCCTTAGTATAAATGCCATCCACACCAGATTGAATGGATGTGAATTATTGATAGTAAAAATAACATCACTGATTCTTCCGGTGATCAAGTGTCGAAATCTTTTTGGGAAGTAATATCTGCTTCAGTTGATGAGATGAACTCCTGGACTCCACGAGCGTGGAGCGAGCAAGGAGCGGGGTTACTCAGTTGGCACTCTGCATCATTATTTGGTTTGTTATCTGATTCCATGACCAGAATTATCAACTTATCTGCAATAATTTGTGGGGAGCACTTTAATTTCTCACTGAGGACGCCGCCACGACGATCACCAATCAGCATTTACTGCCACCGCCCCCGCAACTCAGGAAAAGTCACAAAAAGACAGCACAGTCTCTAAGATTTCTTACATAACAATGATATGATGACTCAAGTCTGGTAGCATAAAAAGGCCTTTGACAAGCTTCTCAACACAAATCTAAATAACCTAGACATGATTATGAAGAGGTACACTTCGCCAGCTCAGATCCTTCGGTCATGCCGCCTGCTGTTCCATTGCTGAACAACGTAATTCATCGATTCACAATTCACAATATTGCAATTACCAAACAATATCACCACAGCAGCTTTTATATAACTACATAAATGACAATGCCGGTGACGGTTTTATAAGATTCACTTCAAATCATTATGTAATAAATGCCACACTCATCGCTGGGAAAGACGTGAGTCAGGGTAACATAATATCGACGCAGGACTATGACGATGTATTTCCTATGCGACTGTATAACATAAAGCGCGCATTACACGATTAGACATTTGAATGGCAATTCACCTTTCCAGAATATCCGTCCATCATATGATGTCATAAGCAACTACGTCATATGTAGAATGACATCATAATGAATGACGTCATAAATGATGTCGATAAGTACGTCACGAACGCATATTTGAAGACGGTCTATGCGTTGTTGTACAAATTGTATGCTTTTACTATTTAATAAATATTCTGATAGAATATTATGCTATTTGAGACAAATTCCTCCATTCAATAGCGATGAAAACAACACTTAAACTGCTTTTAGGGGCCCTGAAAAATGTAGTGGCTCTGGGCAAACTGAAATGGTTGGATGTAACAGCAATAATCTCGGCATTGATTCTGGGAATAGAATAGTAATAGTACTTTAAAATAATTACTGTATTTTGCAAGTGCAGTTTTTATTTTTACATACAATTTAGTTTTGTTTAGCAATTTAGAGGTGCCTTATACGTTCAGCCCCTAAGGTATAGCTTATTTGACTTAATGGTAATTCCAGAACTTACTAGTGACCGCGCTTTCCGCTTCATTGGTCTAAATATTTGCGATATGAATGTCGGGGAAGAGATGCTACACATCAGTAGCTAAGCTAAACAAACCAATGCATTAGGTATTGGTTTTCCATTGAATTATGTCTGATCGGCAACGTTGCCACAGCCACCGCCACCACACACGCACGCACGCACGCACGCGCACACTGATGCTGTCGCCACCACCGCCACAGTCAGTGCATGGAATCAGCAAAGTTATCAAAATCCACCATACTGACAATAAGACAACTGCACCTTAATAATGAGATTATTCCATGCACCACATGGGGACAAAATCATATGATAAGAAAGTAGAACTATGAACACTGGGAAATGATACTAAAGGCATGCGAGAGATATATCCTAACCCAATACATGTATATCACTGTTTATGTTTATAAACTACATTTACCGTCATTCAGTTGAATGGGGTGTATTCTATTTGCGCCATTATGTGCATTGTAGTAATGTCGTTGTTGCTCATGCGTTAGCGGTGATGTATTAGTGGGTGTTGGTCACTGCTTAGCAGTGAACGTTTCTGGTCGCTAAGGTGGTGGTATTGCTGTGTGATGGGGTGTTAGTTCATGTATTATCGCTACCTAGGCGTGCATGCTCTACTCTCTAATGGAGTGTACATTATTATAATGTTAATTTAAACAAGAAATAAATGGCGTTGCCTTTATGTGTAGAATAGTCAAGAATTTAATGCAAATCTGAGATCCGATCGACGCAATACACATTTCAGTCACCCTGATTTCAATCTAATACAACCTCTATAAACATTCCAATCACATTGATTTCAATCCAATATAACCTCAATACACATTTCAGTTAACCCGATTTCAACCCAATACAGCCTCTATACAAATTCAAATCACCTTGATTTCAATCCAATACATACTCTATAAACATTCCAGTAACCATGATTTCAATCCAATACATCCTCCATAAAAATTCCAATCACCTTGATTTCAATCCAATACATCCTCTATGCACACTCCAGTCACCTTGATTTCAATCCAATACATCCTCTATAAACATTCCAGATAAATAAAATTCTCAGCGACATATACGGTGAATAGTAAGTATACCTGTAGAGGCTGAAAATCCTTCAGCACATATACGATAAATAGCAAATATACCTGTTGAACAACAAAATCCTCCATGACATATACGATGAATAACAAATACACTTGTAGAACAAGAAAATCATTCATGACATATACAAAGATTAGCAAATATACAGAGCTAGAACATCGTACACGGCACATACGATGGATATCAAATATATCTGTAGAGCAGGACAATCCTTCACAATATATGCGATGAATAGGGATTAATCAGTACTCTATGAAGTACATAGATTATTCATATGATTTCCAGATACTAAGACATATCAATGCACGTGTACGTCATTTGACTATTTTTTACACGATAAACTGGACATTTAGATGACTCGACATATTTGATTCTGTGACGAGAATAATAATTAGTAGTTGAAAGAAAAGAAGGTTTGTCACCATTGGCCTACCATTTTAATGCCAACAAGCTGAGATTTATTATACATGTTAATGAACTTACTGATAACTCTTGGTGTTTTTGAGAGAGATTAAATACTTGTACTGCTGGGTCACTGGGGCAAGCAATTGTAAAATCTATCTGGGAAAAGATTTGGTACAAGAACATAACTGAGAGCAATAGAAGGAGCTATGAAGACCAAAGGTTATGGAGAGAGAAAGTTGATTTACATTGATGTTTTCTGAAATGATAAAATGCAATTTCCTTTTCAGAGTGATATGTACCTTATAGGAATAGTGTAGAGTTCCCAGAGTTTGATCATATTGCACTCTATTGTATGTGAAGTCGATACCTACCAACTCCTCTATAAACCATTGCATCTGCTGTGGAACTTAACCTGATATGTCTCAATTAGCGTCATAACCTCATACTTACGATATTAGAATCAGTGGTATCATTGTGTCGAAGGCTGCATTGCAGATCAAGCGAAGGCTGCATTGTAGATCAACCGGGAGAGCATTTCTTTTATTCGTTTTACTAGTCCGTATAGAGCTTTGTTTCTCCCATTTGGAATCAAACATTATAAATAACCTACAATTTCTTTATGTTAAAACACTGTTCACAAGAATAGATTTTCATTAATTGGTTCAAGCTGTTATTCCACGATGCTCTATCCCGGTTATGTCTTTGTTTCACTTTTGTTTTTGGAACATTTACTTTAAGCTTTCAGTAAATAACATATTTAGGAAAGCAGGTTTAAGCATTGCTGGATAGAATGAACTGAATCAGCCACGATCGATCGTAGTATAATATGCATATAACATTATAAGGTAATATAGAAACAAATTGACTAAATGCTTGCATGCATATGTGCGTGTGCGCTTACGTGCGTGCGTGTATGTGCGTGCGCGTGCGTGCGTACGTGCGTGTGCAGGCATATCGGGAGGCGCATTGGTTGCCGGGCTTGTGGGCGGGCGGCCGGGTGGACGGCTGAGCACTCATCTACACGCACTCATCTATACGCACGCACGCACGCACGCACGCACGCACGCACGCACGCACGCACGCACTGCTGATCTGTATAGCGAGATAGTATCTTACCTTCTATCCATGTATCAGCAGCGTATCCATGAAACACTTGTAAAGCACTGAACAAGGCCGTACATATCCATCCTACATTGAGGGATGCCATGGTTTCTCACAAAATCCGAATGACGGCACAAACGACAAAAAACTATTTTATTTTAATTTGCTACGGTAGGATATACAAAATAGGCAAATGTGAACTTAACATGTGCTTGGTACTGAACGAATCAATTTTAGTAAGCCAAATCAGACATAGCGTTAACTACAGACGTGGTATATCCGATAGTAGGAACAGTGTTACCCACGTGATTAGCAAATAAACACAGGTATGCGCTGAAGAATCGTACCAGATTGCTCAAACTATTTCAAAATCTATCTTACAGTAAACTGTCTATAGCGGCTACTTCGTTTTTCGCAATGAATAGAATATGTTAATTTGCATAATAAGAGTTTATTGTCCCAATTTTACCACTGGAATGGCTGGCACTGTTATCTAGCCAGTCATTCTATTTGTACATTTTCAAAAAGGCTTCATGAACTAAAATGTAGATACCATATACAATGGGTTATGTTATTCGGTCTACCCACCCTTAAGCGCGACTTTTATATGACCCATACAGTGTCCGTTATACACAGGTTTTTATGACATCTAGTCAATAGGCTGTTATTCCATAATTCGGTGTCTAAACAAGCTAGAAGCGAAACAAAGATTGCACCGTATATGTTCTTTTCTTACGCTTACTCTGAGCCAAAGAGCGGCACAGATGGCGCCAATATCATCTTGCCTGCAGTTTAGAAAACAGATAGATCGATGCTGTCTTGTACACGTGCTCGCGTGTTGGAGGGAAGCTTCTGTTTGTCCAATGGTCGACACAATGCTGGCACGAGAGCGGAGTAATGTCCACGAGATGAATGACAGTGATGTATAGTATAAAGTGTATAGAATGCATCACAATATTACATTGCCGTAAGTGGTAATATTCCTATCAGCCACATATATGATATTTAAATTGCGAAACCGGGGTTTCATTGTGAAAAGTCATTAAAAGTAGGTTTTTTACGTTTTCGGTAAAAATACAGCGGTATATTGCTAGCTATATTGATACAGACACACCAACTCCCAAACGTGTTTCACAATAAGATCACACTACATTTGTTGCTAAATGATATTTATTAAACCCAGCGGATACGCGCGCGCACACACACACACACGCACGCGCACGCACACACGCACGCATGATGATGGTGATGATGATGATGATGATGATTGTGGTGTTGGCGCTGGTGATGATGATGGTAATGCTGATGATGATGATGATGATGATGGTCGGGGTGGTGGTGGTGGTGATGATGATTATGACAATGGATATGATGATGATGATGATGATCATGATGATGGTGGAGATGACGATGATGATGATGATGATGATGATGATGATGATGATGATGATGATGATGATGGTGGTGGCGGCGGTGTTGGTAGTGTTGCTGCTGATGATGATGATGATGATGTATGTGGTGGTGGTGGAGGCGGTGGTGGTGGTGATGATGATGATGACGATGATGACGATGATGACGATGATGACGATGATGATGATGATGGTGGTTGCGATGATGATGATGGTGATGATGATCATGATGATGATGGTTGTGATGATGGTGATGGTGATGATGATGACGATTATGATGATGATGGTGGTTGTGATGATGGTGATGATGATGATGGTGATGATGATGATGGTGGTGATGATGATGATGGTTGTGATGGTGATGATGATGATGATGATGATGATGATAAAGATGATTGTGGTGTTGGTGTTGGCGCTGGTGATGATGATGGTAATGCTGCTGCTGATGATGATGATGATGGTGGTGGTGGTGATGATGATTATGACAGTGGTTATGATGATGATGATGATGATGATGATGATGGTGATGATGATGGTGGAGATGACGATGATGATGATGATGATGCTGATGATGGTGGTGGTGGAAATGGTGGTGACGGTGATGATGATGATGCTGATGATGATAATGATGATGATGATGATAGTGTTGATAGTGGTAATCATGATGATGATGATGATGATGATGATGATGGTGATGATGATGATGATGATGATGATAGTGTTGATATTGGTGATGATGATGATGGTGATGGTGGTGGTGGTGGTGGTGGTGATGGTGGTTGTGATGGTGATGATAATGATGATGATGGCAATGCTGATGATGATGATGATGGTGGTGGAGGTGGAAATGGCGTTGATGGTGATGGTGATGATGATGATGATGATGATGATAGTGATGATTGTGGTGATGATTGTGGTGATGATGATGATGGCGGTGGTGATGGTTGTGGTGGTGATGACGATTATGACGATGATGGTTATGGTGGTGGTGGTGGAAAAAAACCCCACTACCATGTGGAACCGGAAGCATATGTCACATGTTGACCGTATGTCATACATTAACCCCACCCCCCCCCCCCCCCCCTAGCCCTTACATTCAAATATATATATGCTGCAAATGGACAATTAATGATGATGATGGTTATTGTGATGATAATGATGATGGTGATATTGGTGTGGCGCTGCTGGTGGTGGTTGTTGTGATGATGATGATGATGATGGTGGTGGTGGGGGTGGTTGTGGTTGTGGTGATGTTGGTGATGATGATGATGATGATGATGATGATGATGATGATGATGATGAAGACAATGATGATGATGATGATGATGATGATGATGGCGGTTGTGGTGATGATGATGATGCTGCTGCTACTGCTGATGATGATGATAATGGTGATTATGGTGGTTATGGTGATGAAACTGATGATGATGATGTTGGAGTGGTGGTGGTGGTAGTGATGGTGGTGGTGGTGGTGGTGATGGTGATGGTGGTGGTGGTGGTGGTGGTGACGATGATGGTGATGATGATGATGGTGCTGGTGGTAGTGGTGATGTTGATCATGTGCTTTTGTTTTAGTTCCGTAAGTATCATGTTTATACATCCTCTACGAGATTTCTCATACTCTCATCATCTCTCATTACGAAGCAACGGGTTCTAATCAAATGTGATCCTTGAATCTTACTTCTTGCATCGTAGGGCAAGTGATATAAATATATTTTTTATGTCTCGTGGTGACAGAGTTAATTATCTCGTTAAAGACCGAATTCTCAGATTCTCAGTGTTAACGTAATTTTACGGGTAATTTTACAGGTAAGTATACAGGTAATGTGTTGAATATTTTAAAACTAATTGACCGGAACCTCTGGCAGGCATAGGCATCACCGGCACCCAGTCAGATTAAGTAAAAGGTATTTAATATACTATTCATAAAATATTAAAGGAGTTGTCAAATTCTGGCTTTCTTGTTCAAAGGGCTAACCAGTAATATATTTTTCCAGTTTATCCATCAGTCGTATGGCGTCATAATGAACTACGTGACGTGTATGATCACAATCAATGATATCATGAGTGACCTAGATAGGTTCGTCACGAACACTTAATTCCTGACGTAGTGAGCTGTGTTGTACGAATTGTATCTCTTTAGTATTTAATAAAGATGTTGTTGAATATTTTGAAACTAATTTGCATGGGCGCTGTTGCAGCCATAGGCAACAGCAGCGCCCAGTCAAATTAGTTTCAAAATACACGACAGTTTACCTATATAGTTTTCTGGAAATTGGTAGTCAGTGAGTTCACGGATCCATTGATACCAACATGGGCGAAGTGTGGGTGGAGGTTAGCTAGAGATGGGCGGGGCATAGCTAAAACTTGATTCCTCCATTAACCTAAGTATCCCCTTAAGTGTGACCATGAGAGTAACACCAGTAGGTCGCATAGAACCGGTCAAAATATTGTATGATTGCTTAACCCTAATTAGGTTAAATAGAGATTTGCACAAAATGGCGCATAAAATCTAGACTAGGAGCCACGTAACGCATAGGTCTGGAACCATGGCACTCGGTAATTTTAACATGAATTAGATACTCCTGAGGTAACACTATTACACAGTCCTAGCATTCTGAAAGCACAGATCCTGAGGGCCAATAGCGCATTGCAATCTTCTGAAGATCGGTGAGAGGGGGCATTGAACCCTCGAAATGGAGTAGATTTGATTACCAGTATACAATGACAGCATGTTAAATGATCTAATTCAATATAACAAGGTTTGTGATCACGTGACGAATACAGTTATTTCAACCTAGCTCATCCTCTTGCTGGGATGTTGAATGAGAACCCAGCGAGAGGCTTTGTTATAGAAACTGGAAGCTGCTTATTAGCTAAAAGACATGCTTGTGATGTGTTGTAAAGAAATACAGATATCATCACATTGGCTAAATTTTGTCCATTGTTTATCTCTCTCCCACCAACTCCCACCCCTACACCGCCTCCTCACCCACCCAACCCCTTATGCTCTCTTAGCGTCTCGCTCTCCCCTTCTCCCTCGCCCCTCCTCTCGCTCTAACTCTCTCTCTCTCCCTCCCTCCCTCCCTCCCTCCCTCTCTCTCTCTCTCTCTCTCTCGCTCTCTCTCTCTCTCTCTCTCTATCTCTCTCTCTCTCTCTCTCTCTCTCTCTCTCCACCTCGCATCGAATTATGTTCTGTCTGGCCATATGCCTTCTATGCATATAGGTGAAATATGTCAGAAAGATTGTCACTTTAAATTGCAAATGCAGATCATTCTAGAACTACTAGGATTGAGAAACAAATACGATCCTTCGATTGGGATATTGATTTTTAAGTGATCAATATTCAACTTACAACTGCCATTTCGTCTCGCCAATACCGACCTATACACGGAACTAATCTCGACCTAAAAACCCGTGAAATAATTTGCAATAAGGAACCAGTGGGTACTTAGCCTCTTTTAAAGCTGGGACAATGTGTTATGTTTAGGTTGATAAATGTGACACGTTGCTATCTAGCGATGTTATAGATGTAGCATCCGAGCACAGTATCAAAGTCAGAATTTAGAATAGTTGTTGCATATCTTATTGAAGTTCAAAGCATGAATTCGAATCAATGTGGTGGATTTTCTGGTGACTATTTTGAAACTAATTTGACCAGAAGCGGTTGCTGTCTATGGCAGCAACAGCATCCTGTCAAATTTGTTTCAGATTTATTCAGCAGCTTTCCTGTGTAGTTACCATGCAATTGAGATTCTGTGAATTCAGGATACAAATGGATAAGATCTTAGCCTCTGTCTCTGAGTTTGGAGTCATTTTAATTAGTACGCACTATCGCCATTGCGGGCGATATTTTCTAAATGGTGCTCCAGAAGGCTACTGGTTTAAAGACAGCATACACTTTCCATCAACGCTGTTCTTCTAAAAAAAGTTCACATTAAACAGTTACTCAGAATCAATGATGATCTATCAATTAGATTGGTAACTCCGAATACGATAATTTGATACATCCGTCAGATTGTGTAATTAGGAATAATCGGCAGATTAATTAAATAGAAATAGTTTCTCCTACGTATATTGGTAATGTGCACCTACGTATATTGGTAATGCGCTTCTATGTATACACCTGTACACAAGTTAAGCACCAGCAAAAACAATAGAACGTAGAAACATGATGGTACAACTAGGCTGCCATACTTTTTGTCCCCGCGTTAGCTGACATAATTCCAAGTACGAAATGCACATGCATGCATGACTTCACGCCGCTTGATGTCCGTGCGTGGCGGGAAACAGCACACGTGTTCAGTTATGTAAAAGTCCAGTTTGAGGTGTAGAACATTACATACAGATTTAGGCGACAAGATTAGGAATTTTGTGTTCATGACCGTGGTTTATTTGTACAGAGAGAATTAGCTCTTGATTGTGAACCGCTATGGCAAGACGAAGGTTAAGTGATCGTGTGAAATGGCAAATCATAGGCATGCATACCACTGGTATGTCATGCAGAGAGATTGGCAGACAGCTGAACATTAACCATACTGTAATCAGTCGTTTGATTGCAAAACATGGGCAAACTAACGAGGTGAAGGACAGGCCTAGATCTGGAAGACCGAAGAAGACTACTGCCCGTGATGATCGAGCCCTAGTACGCCTTGTTAGGAGATCTCCATTCACCAACAGCAGAGTGCTCAGCCAGCAATGGGAAACGCGCAACAGAGTGTCAATGTCTACCGTCAAAAGGAGACTGTATGCTGCTGGCATGAAAGCTAGGAGACCTGTCAGACGTCCTCTCCTCACTGCACACCACAAAGAGGAGCGTCTGAGGTGGTGCAACGAAAGAAGACACTGGAACATGAGATCCTGGAGACGGGTACACTGGTCCGATGAAAGTCGGTTCCTGCTTCATGCCACAGATGGTCGAACTCGTGTATGGAGGTCCAGACGCACGGCGTACGACCAACGTAACATCATGGAAGAAGTTCCATTTGGTGGAGGTTCCGTTATGATATGGGGGTGCATCTCATTTGATTGTAAGCTGGATCTGTTGACTGTACCTGGAACACTAAATGGACAAAGATATCAAGATTCCATACTGGATAGAGTTGTGGTCCCTCATTTTGTAAATCATGCACCTGGAACCCACCCTATATTCATGGATGACAACGCCCGACCACATCGTGCTAGAGCTGTGCATGAATACCTCCGCCAGAATGCCATCGAAACCCTACCATGGCCAGCAAGGAGCCCTGATATGAACCCTATTGAGCATATCTGGGACATTCTGGGAAACATGGTGAGAAGGAGGGATCCTCCTGTGCAGAACCTACAGGAATTAACAGACGCACTCCATCTTGAATGGCAACGAATACCACAATGGCGTATCAGTCGGTTGGTGACCAGCATGAGACGTCGTGTCCAGGCCGTCATCCAGGCACAAGGTGGATATACCCGGTATTAATAATGACAGTCTCAAACTCGTGCACAGATGTTAAACTTAGTTTTCAGACACCATTAATGACAATCTAGCCACGTGTGTCAACTGTAGGGCAATAGTTGTCAGTTGTGTCAACGTAACCATATTCAGGCCTCGTTTTCAAGTTCAAACAAAAACATACAGTGTTTCCCCACCATCATAATCAGCATTCCTCTAGTTGCATTATTACCTCTTGCACTAAGATGGATGGGTACATAAATGTTTATGCTATTGCTTTCTTCATAGCACATGAATATACCCTCGCATGTGCGTAAAAATAGGGTGGTGCTTAACTTTTGCACAGGTGTATATATTGGTAAGGTGCTCCAACTTATGTAGGTAATGCGCTTCCGACGTATATATTTAATGCGCTCCTAAGGTTAGTGGTAATGCGCTCCTACACATATTGTAGATATGGGATTGTCTTGTGGGAGTCATGACCCCGCTGGATGTCTTATATTTTCGAGTATGTCCCAAGAGAAATTTATGATTTGAAAATACCAGGTGAGCTAATATACTTTAATATTGACTTTATACTTTTAATATTTAACTTAATATTTAACTTATTATTACATCAGCCAGTGCTGATGATAATCGGTTTCTGGTAAATGGATGGTGTGCAGATATAGCACACTCGAACTTGTTGGATAACGTTTTATATCAAAATTGAAATAGTCGAATTGATTAGAATAGATCCCACGGTTCTGAGTTGATGTGTATCTGGAAATAGTTTAGATGAAAGTTGTTGCTGTTCAGTCGGCACACACTTTTATAATATTCAGCAGTCGTTTGGTTCGATAGTTTAGAAAATAATCAATGTATAAGAATCACTGGAATTGGACGTGACAAATAGATTTAGTTGATGACGTTAGGCATTCTAGATTCTCACATGAGAATGGAACAACATCAGCTGGCAAAGAGATCATACAGCTCATGTGCCTATTAACGCTAGCATCCTACATGCTTATCCATCAATAGGCAATGGACAGGACATGGACATTGTAGCGTCCTGTAGGAATTAATAACATAATCGAAATTTGTATATCAACTATATGTCACTCATACAATGGCATGCAACAACAACACATTCTGTAATGTTGTTAGTTAGCTGACAGATCGCATCAAATCAGAACCAGCTACCACCGCTTTGTCTATGTGAGGCATCATCTCCATAGAGGAATAGCACAGAGTTTGATTGGTCAGAATGACGTCACGATCAATGAGCGTCGATCAAATTCTGTAGCAAAGAATTAAACAGAATAGGTTTTTTGTTGAAATTGAAATGAAAGGAAAGGATCGTTGATTGGTCAGAACGACCAACATTTATTAGGTATGAACTTCTAGGAAGGAATAAGCAGAAGTTGATTGGTGGACTGATTGTCCGGGCCAATCAAGCTGTGCTTATAACATACCTAGAAGAATCATCAGAACAGATTCAGGTAGAATCTAAATATCTAGATATGTATAGAACCTCAGATTCTGAGGGCTATAAAAGATACACTTTCAGTTATAGAAAGTTAATCAATCCACCATCTCGATTCACTGTACATCTCGTTGATGTTCAGTTAGCAGATAGCTATAGAAGTAGAGTAGCCGTAGAACTTGCTTGTTTTGTACCAGTAAGGTACTAGTTTATTATTTGAGCGATTTTGCTCTAAGTCTGAAATCAGTTTACAAATCTTCTGTATAGCTAGCTTAATAAAATACATCATCTTACGTATATGTAAGACAGTAGTTTGATTTACTCTTTCCGTTAGCAGTTTAGTAGTTAGGAATCTGATCAGCGAGTCGGAAGCAACATCCGATCCTTACTCGATCTTCTTAGTCAGAATAGGCCCAGCAGTCTTTAAATAATATCGTCATCACCATCTTCACGACGAGGCGAGCCAGACTGTCCAGTATCCTTCTCCGCCGTCGACAAGAGGTTGTCGCAGCAACCGTCACATCATAATCTTACCGATAGAGAAGCGGGACCGTCAAGTAATAAATAGTCATAATCCGGAGATCCGAAATCTTCAATATGAGTAATGTGCTCCTACGTATATTGGTAATGTGCTCCTAAATATATTGGTAATGCGCTCCTATGTATATTGGTAAGGTGCTCCAACTTATGTAGGTAATGCGCTTCCGACGTATATATTTAATGCGCTCCTAAGGTTAGTTGTAACGGGCGCCTACATATATGAGTTATGTGCTCCTACATATATTGGTAATGTGCTCCTACGTATATTGGTAATGCTCTCCTGCATATATTGGTAATTCACTCCTTAGTATATGAGTAATGTACTCCTACGTATATTGGTAATGCGCTCATACATATATCGGTATTGTGCTCCTATGTATATTGGTAATGTGCGCCTACGTATATTGGTAATGTGCTCCTAAGTATATGAGTAATGTGCTCATACGTATATTGGTAATGTGTTCCTACGTCTATTGGTAATGTGAACGTAATGCATTTCGTATTTATGCAGATAGGGGCGCCTGCTAACGAGTATTTCATAAGACCATGCATATCGCCCTCTTTTGGCTATTTCATTTACTATCCTGATATTTTGGAGAAGGCGTTTATTAGAATATAAACTGTTAGAATAGCAGCCGACCACCGGAAAGGGTGCTAATTCACGGGTTTAATGCACCCCTACGGCTGACAGCTACAACATGAATATACGTATAATCCATATCACGGTGAACATTTTAAGACCGGTTTTCGTCATCAGACCACGGAACATAACCTTGAAAACCGATGTCAAATGTCATGATGCCAGGGAATCATTTTTGCAAATTACATGGCCGCTCTTTTCAATCGCATTAATAAATACGGCGTCTTAATGATAAGATTGTGTAATATGAACATTTCCTTTATATAACTGATGTGTTACCTAACAAAATAATCGATATAATTAGATATGTCCCATTCTCACATTCTCCCGTCAGGCTTACTGTCTTTCAATGAAAATATATGATCTAGGAGTTATTGTTTTTCAATGCTGACAATCTTTGTAAACTGGTGAATAACCACCCGGACCTCTCTCCCACCTGAGACCATTAGTACTTCTGAACAGCCTTCGAAAATTCTATCAAATGTGACATTATTTCGTATCAGAGGTAAGATTGACACATTTACTGGTAAATGACATACAAGACATAGCTGCGCCAAAATAGCCGGGTATAAAGATTGCTGGCATAAGTAGTACTATCGAGTCATTGGAAATTCTTTCAGATGGAAATCGATAGACCACGTGCATTTGATACCTTCAAGGGACGAAATGTTCGTCACAAAACAACGCTGACTGCACAGTTTGAAACATCAATAGGATCAGCACGCGGTGGTTGTTTCTGATCAGGGCTTTTCACCTGCTACCTCGCTGCAGCTCTATCATCTTGCACAAGACAAAACACTGCCATCTGAATAATCGGTAAGCCACTAGAGACGGGATATGCAGATACTGTTGACATTATTGACGAGGAGAAAGGTTCTCTTGATACACTTCTAATAGCTGCAGAGCTTGAGGCTGCAAACCTCTTCGAGAATGAAACCAAGACTGAGTTCACTCACGCGTACCTCTTCGACAACACACAAAAGAACCATGACGGCACCCCATCGGTGCATTGAGAAGTGAGGGAAGAGCAGAATCATGGGTTTCCTCGTCTGCAGCTCTACCGACACTGGAACTCGTTATGTAACATGAACTATCACCTTCCAATCCTTTTGGAGGTTGCGAGATCGTGGTTCTGCAATCCCCATGAAGGTCAAGATGCAACAGGTGATTCCAAAATGCTCTACAATTGCAACAGCTCAGAGCCAAACGGGTATCAGGCACGTAATGGAGGCCACAACACCAACTAGTAAATTTAACATGAGTTTCTCACGCGTTATTGTATCTAGTCTGCCTAGACTAGATATAATGTCATGTAAGAACCTCATATTACAGTTATGATGAGGTCATGTGATGAATTGTGAATTCACCACTGACGTGAGATTCCTACACTAGTGACTGCCATTACGATTGTGACATCAGCTAACTAGTGGCATATTGGACCTTTCCGGTTTTAGCTATGCCTCGCCCGTCTCGACGTAAGCTCCACCCACACCTCGCTCATGTTGGGATCGATCGATCTCTGAACACCCTCACTATCAATTTCCAAAAAAACTACACATTTAAGCTGTTGAATATTTTGACTGGGTGCTGTTGCTGCCTAAGTTAGTTTCAAAATATTCAACATCATGTTTATTAAACAACAAAGAATTACAAAGACATAGAATTCATACAATGTGTCGGAGTATTTCAGATTTAGTGACGGTCTATATGGAACCCTTTGTGACGTAATGATTGTGACGTCATCATACACGCGCTGCGTTGATTATGACGTCATACGAGGTCAGATGATGGATGAATACTCTGGAGAGGTGAATTGAGTGGCAAATTGAATCACACAAATGACGATGACAACATTTATCGATCCGGATTCTGGAATCAATATAGCTGTCAGCATAAATCTGATGCAATTCCACAGAAAATATCTGCTTAATTAGATTATCCTAACCCACTTCTCCCATTAGTTATTTGACATGAGTGAAGCAGTACCTAGTTAGATTACTGAACTTCATGTATGCCATTAGATAGAGAGACATAGAAGATACCAGTGAAAACGGAAACTTAATATGGGATTTGTAGAATAAATACTAATGTTTTATTCAATCAGTCAAAGAGGATTAACCACGATTTTCTAGTGTGGGAGTTTGAGTAACATGGCATGCTTTGAGCAGTTAAAGACCCACTATCTGGTATATGTATAAAACGGTTCTAGTGTCGCCATACTCCAACTTGAACCATGTTTCTTATAAATGTGACCACTTAATAGTAAAAAAGATGCAAATTATGAATTTCACAAATATTAAAATTGCAAACGTAAACATAATTAACAAATTTCACAGAATGCTAGATTATTTATTAGGCCCGGGCCCTGGTGTGTTGCATAATAACAGCGATGTTGGTAACTATACACTTTTGTTGCTCAGCGCTTGGCGCTATTAGGCTTTGATCTCTAAGGCTACACGGGGAGGGGGAGGGGAGTGGGGTGGGCGGGGGGGGGGGGAGGGGATGGGGGAGGGGTCGCGGAAAACTGGCGCCATTATTTTCGGTAACTGTCTAGACATATTTAAGATTTTCAAAGTTCCCTCCAATCTGAGTGATCCGTAAACAAATGTAAGAAAGCTGTGTATGCGTATCTAAGAATCCAGAACAACAATAACACAGCAAATATGGGTGACATAGTCGGAATTTGTATCTAACAAGTAATATGCTTTAATAGTATACTAAGATTGTTACATTGCAATGAACATATTACAAATTTTCAAGATTTATTTTACGTGCAGGTCTTTTAAAGGACCAAGTCGGAGAAAACAGTGCTCTGCAATGGTCTTCAGGAATATCCATTTGTAGGTCAAGAAACCCGTTCATTATACATATATATATATATATATATATATATATATATATATATATATATATATACTATATATATATATATATATATATATATATATATATATATATACACACCCATTAATTGTCCATTTGCAGCATATCTATACTTGAATTTAAGGGCTAGGGGGGTTAATGTATGACATACGGTCAACATGTGACATATGTTTCCGGTTCCACATGGTAGTGGTTCTTTATAATGGGTGGGCAAAAGACTACCACCATAGACCACAATACACTGCTTTACGAAACCACATGTCCTTTATGACACCGTGTCTGAACTCGGTAAAATGATCTCGCAAAGAAAGAGTTTGTATTCTATTATCAAATCTGATTCATGCTTATGCTGTTGTCATGGGAATGCAATTATATCTGTCAGAGAATTTAATAAAGCGAAATGACACGATCTTCACGTGGATCACGTGACGGAGATTACGATACCTTGAATTATTTAATTATTTCCTTCTTGAGAAATCCTTATAAAAATATAACCATCCACGTATTCACCGCTACTGCTGTTACGCATTTGACATGGAAGTCATGGAAACAGGTGACACCTCGTGCACATTGCATACATCATTTATCATTGGTTGTGGATTTCGTGATTGAAATTTCTTACGCGCTGATGGAATGGAAACTGATGAGCACTGCGACCATGTTGTGCTGGACTTAGACAGCAACAGCATGTAGGAATTGCATTGTTAAATGACTATCAGTTCTTTCTATTGTGCTTGTGGCAGACATAGACTGAACAACTTTCCGAAGCAATGTACTTTTTAGCAGATTCGTTTCGGTCCCCTGATTCTCAAGATAATAGACTGCTCAAGATACCTAGTCTCTAACGTCGGTTACACGAAAATCACTCGGAAACGCCGTTTCAGACAATTGATAGACCAAATATTTTCGAAACATTAGTTCGGAAAACCTAAACATCCAGCTCTATGACATGAATACAAAATAACATTCAACTTTCTTTCGCCGATGGGTGTTTATCGGATAAACCATGAGTACATTATCTAACATGCCAGACCAGAATTCTCTCAGTGCTTGGCGCCATCTTTATATTCATTGCCTGTCATCATTAAACAGACTGCTCTAATTTCCTGTGGGCACAATAATAGCTGCATTATTTGTATCAACAATATCCATGCAGTGCACACCTCAAACTTGACGCCATGAATGTGTATCTCTGTCAATATCTGGATCAACATGCGTATATTATAGTGAGTGTGTGCGTGCATACATAGTCCGTTTGTGCTATGTGGTTTATATGCCTCAGCACGCACGTCTGTTTACACACAGGAGATCAATTGGTGTAACTCAGATGTTCTGTGCAAAGTCTCTGTGCGAATCAGATGCTGCACTCTACACTCTGACCAGAATAGTCAAGCATTATCGTCATTTATGCATTGCATGGACAGTTTTCGATATTGTGTAAGTAGAAGGGCACTGATATAGACCATATTTAAGGAGGTGGTTTGAACAATTTGTGGGAGCTATCCTAAAGATCTATATTTAGTAATTATATATATATATATAGGGGGGGGGGGGGGTGTACCAATAATCTTCATTTTGGTGCCTAATATATGGGATATAAGGAGAAAAAATGTGGTAATTCCTATTGTCTTTATTTTTCTACTTATACAATTAATGTTGCCGCTGGTGCCCCTGCTAAGGTGGGGATTTCACAACGACTGAATTTTCGATCACTAAATATGACGTCAGGGAATTTCCCATTGACCTAATTTTGGTGTCGCTAAATATGAGGCAGGGCTTTCCCAATAACATAATTTCTACATAGTAGTAGTTGTTGTAGTAGTAGTAGTAGTAGTAGTAGTAGTAGTAGTAGTAGTAGTAGTAGTAGTGGCAGTAGTGTAGTAACCATGGCAGTGGCAGTAGCACGCAGTGACAGAAGCCGTAGCCGCAGCAGCAGCAGTAGCACGTGCAGCAGCAGCAGTAGCAGCAGTAGTAGTAGCAGTATCAGCAGTAGCAGTAGCAGGAGCAACTGCAGCAGTGGCTATAGCAGTAGCAGTAGCAGCAGCACCAGCAGCAGTAGCAGTAGCAGCAGTTGTAGCAGCAACAGCAGCAGCAGCAGCAGCAGCAGCAGCAGCAGCAGCAGCAGCAGCAGCAGTAATAGCAGTAGCAGTCGCGACAGCAACAGCAGCAGCAGCAGCAGCATTAACAGTAGCAGTAGCAGCAGCAGCTGCTGCTTCAGCGGTAGTACCAGCGGCAGCAGCAGCAGTAGCAGTCGCAGCAGTAGCAGTAGCAGTAGCAGTAGCAGTAGCAGTAGCAGTAGCAGCAGTAACAGCAGCAGCAGCAACAGCAGCAGCAGCAGCAGCAGTAGCAGCAGCAGCAACAGCAGCAATAACAGTAGCAGTACAGCAGCAATAGCACCAGCAGTAGTAGTAGTAGTAGTAGTAGTAGTAGTAGTAGTAGTAGTAGTAGTAGTAGTAGTAGTAGTACTAGTGGTAGTAGTAGTAGTAGTAGTAGTAGTAGTAGTAGTAGTAGTAGTAGTAGTAGTAGTAGTAGTAGTAGTAGTAGTAGTAGTAGTAGTAATAGTAGTAGTAGTAGTAGTAGTAGTGGCAGAAGTAGCAGCAGCAGCAGCAGCAGTAACAGTAGCAGCAGCAGCAGCAAGCAGTAACAGTAGCAGTAGCAGCAGCAGCAGCAGCAGCAGCAGCAGCAGCCGCAGCAGCAGCCGCCGTATCAACATATATTAAGAACTGCACCTCAGCCTAGAAATGACTGAATCCGTGTTTATGTTGGAGGTGCAATAGACGCACCATTGCTAAATCAATATAAAAAACATTGAACCCAATGGTACTGGAATGGCTGGACTGTTTGCATTGACAACTCGATACCCCTGAGAGTAATTAAAATCTTGGTTAATCGCTAATTAAATGATACCTAATCTCATTAATTAGGACGTGTGTGAATTACTCTTATCAACGATGAGGTTCTTGATTCTCAATGGTCTAAATTACAGAGGGGGTGAATATCAGCACTGGCAGTAGTACATACGCTACTCAGATGATTTCCGGCCCCTAACCGCTAACCTATGTCAATACGCACACACTTCACTTGACGGTTCCGCCGGTAATGAAAGGCGAATTTAGATGAAACTCTACATATTTGTTTTGGCATGTGATCCGTGACATGAATAATAAGGTACGTGGAGAGATCCATTCCTAGCTATGCTCCTCCCATTTCTACGGAAGCTCTTCCCACATTTTGCGCATGTTGGAATCGCTTTGAAACTTTTAAACCTGATTCCCAGAATCTAACTTTCCAGGTAACTGAACAGGTATGCTGTAGCCAGCAATCACATCATGAATGACGTAGATAAGTTCGCCACGAACGCTTAGATAATGACGGAGTAAGCACCGTTATACGAATTGTTTGTCTTTTCTATGAAGCAAACATGTTGTTGAATATTTTGGAAGTAATTTGACCATAGGCAGCAACAGCACCCAGTTAAATTACTTTCAAAATATTGACCAGCTTGCCTTTAAATTTTTCTAGTCAGGAACTTTAGGAATCGGTCGATCCCAACACGAGCGAAGTGTAGGTGGAGCTTAGGTAGTGATGGACATGGCATAGCTAAAGCTGGATTCATCCATTCCAGTTACATTTCTTGTGGGGGGAAATTAGAAATATCCTTGCCATGGATGTGTATACCCTCACGGATCTTGCCATGGATGTTTATACCCTCGTGGATCTTGCCATGGATGTTTATCCCCTCGCGGATCTTGCCATGGATGTTTATACCCTCGTGCAGATCTTGCCATGGCTGTGTATATACCCTCGAGGATCTTGTCATGAATGTCTATATCCCCTCGTGGATCTTGTCATGGATGCTATATCCCCTCGTGGATCTTGTCATGGATGTTTATACCCTCGCGGATCTTGTCATGGATGTTTATACCCTCGCAGATCTTGCTATGGATGTTTATACCCTCGCAGATCTTGCCATGGCTGTGTATATCCTCGAGGATCTTGCCATGGATGTTTATACCTGGCAGATCTTGCCATGGATGTGTATCTCTCTGCGGATCTCGCCATGGGTGTTTATACCCTCGCGGATCTTGCCATGGATGTTTATGCCCTCGCAGATCTTGCCATGGATGTTTATCCCCTCGCGGATCTTGCCATGGATGTGTATACCCTCGCGGATCTTGCCATGGATGTGTATCTCCTCGCGGATCTTGCCATGGATGTGTATACCCTCGCGGATCTTGCCATGGATGTGTATCTCCTCGCGGATATTGCCATGGATGTTTATGCCCTCATGGATCTTGCCTTGAATGTTTATACTTTCGCGGATCTTGCCATGGATGTTTATCCCTTCACGGATCTTGCCATGGATGTGAATCCCCTCACGGATCTTGCCATGGATGTGTATCTCCTTGAGGATCTTGCCATGGGTGTTTATACCCTCGTGGATCTTGCGGTGGATGTGTATCTCCTCGAGGATCTTGCCATGGATGTGTATCTCCTCGAGGATCTTGCCATGGATGTTTATACCCTCGCGGATCTCGCCATGGATGTTTATACCCTCGTACCTTATTTCATCAAACATCATTTTGTTCTGCTGTATGTCTCCTGCAACTTTATTATAAGGTGTATAAGAGAAGGGAGGCTGTTCCAAAGACACCCCGTATATAGGTCAGACCATGGGTGTTGCGCGCGTACCACCGCGGTAAATATGAAACATTGATAACAGAGCCCGTAACAGAATACAGACGATGCCAGGGCTCGTAACAAAATACAGACGATGTCATAGCTCGTAACAGAATACAGACGATGCAAGAGCTCGTAGCAGAAGACTGACCAGGTGACAAATCATTCCAACATTTGGGGGTAACATCTGAAGCCATATTGGCCCCCATATGGTCCGAGTTCCTGTGACGATACGACGTCGTTTTTACATACGCAATCCAGGTTTGAAAGCTTTTTTTTACCATATCATGAACGCTCTTTAAGAAAACCGCGGACGGACACCCCACCCCTACCCGCCCAATGAACCCGAGTGTTGACCTTTGCACCCACCCTTTCCCTGCTACCATTTCCACGCTATTTGCTTTAAAGATGTATTAAATACATCTACTCTATCTAGCAACATTTGAATCAGTGTTGTGGTGCTGTTGGTTCCTTTGGTGCGGATGGTCAGGAGACTGAGAGGTTGGTTAAATCACTGACTTACACAGACGTACACGCTAATCAACTTAGGACGGAATTTATCCCTTTAATTTTAACAATGTTAAATTTACAACGCCCAGATAGATTGATTCAGAAAACCCCTATCTAATGAACTGGTCCTGTCTTTGTTTGGAGAAAAACCAAGCTTTTAATTACGTTACCGGATATCAAACAGACAATGCAAAACACAACCCTGATTCTCGTCGCTGATGATGTTTATTCTGGTGGTATTGTGATGTTATGTCTACTCTATGTCCAAAATAAAAACAGTATCGCACAATTCCAGCCGTAAAACTTAGCTGAAACCTGGCCCCCAAAAGGACTAATTTTTATGAAACCGACTGCTGCTTACTTTGTAAATTATTCAACATTTTATAACCACATGATTCCCTTCAATCGTTTAAGCATAGACTTAGTATAAACGCCATCCACACCAGTTAAATGAATGTGATTGAGTGCTAGGAAACAGACTGATTAAAATAACAGAGACGATTCTTCCGGCGATCAAGTGTCTAAATCTTATTGCGAAGGAATGTGTGCATGTTGGGAAGTATGCAGATTAATCAGATCGTTTCCAGATTGTGAGTTACATCAATACAGACGCGCTTCAGTTGATGAGATGAACTCCTGGACTCCACAAGCGAGGAGCGGGTTTAATCAGATGAAACTCTGCATCAGTATTTGCTTTGCTATCTGATTCCATGACGAGAATTATCAAGTCATCTGCCATAATTTGTGGGGAGCAGTTTAATTTCTGATCGAGGACGTTCCCACGCCCATCACCAATCTGCACCACCATTACCGCCACTCAAACCAAGAAATAGACAGAACATTTTCAAAAACCTCTTATATAACAATGATACTTGAGGTTGGCAACATAAAAAGACCTTTGACAAGCGTTTCAATGTAAATGTGCATAGCCTAGAGACGATTATGCAGAGGTACATTTCGCCAGCCTCCAGTCATGTCACCCGCAGTTCCCTTCCTGAGCAACCTCTGTGGAAGAAGACAAGGCAGATCCATCGATTCACCATTCATAGTATGACAATGAACCTCTCCCGTTTTATCCATGCCCCGCCCATCTCTAGCTAAGTTCACCCACACCTCGCTCGTGTTGGGATCGATCTAACCGTAACACTAACACCCTGAGTATTAATTTCCAAAAAACTACACAGGTAAGCTGTTGAATATTTTAAAACTAATTTGACTGGGTGCTGTTTCTGTCTAAGGCAGCAACAGCGTTCAGTCAAATTAGTTTCAAAAAAATTCAACAGCATGTTTATTAAATAGCAAAGAATTACAAAGACATACAATTCATACAACGTGTACGACGGTCTATATGGTACCCTTTGTGACGTAATGATTGTGACGTCATCATACACGCGCTGGGGTGATTATGACGTCATACGAAGTCAGATGATGATGGGATACTCTGGAAAGGTGAATTACCAAGCAATATCACCACAGCAGCTTTTATATAACTACATAAACGACAACACGATGGGATCGGGTGACCCTTTATAAGACTCATTTCCAATTGCAATCTAATAAATGCTACAACCATCACTGTGAAATACGTGCCGCTGACTAACATAAAATCTACGCAGGTCGATGAGGATGTATTTCTTATGGGGCTGTGTATAACGTACAGCGCGCATTACACGATCGGACATTTGTATGACAATTAAAGACAAGCAGAATCCTGTTAAAACATTCATGCCAGTGTTAGTAAATAATATTGACAGCTTAAATTATACACATACCATCGTCAGACATGCTGGCAACGTGGCATCGTATCGTTTAAAGTACCACTGTGTATGCTGATTGTTAGAAGAAATATATCGCTAGTGATGCAGCCGGATTTATGCATGCTGAGTACCTAAGCTATGACATTGGATGGCCCCAAGGGAAATTTGAAGATTAGGTTCTCTGAGAAGCCATTTCCCGAATTGACATTGTAACTGTGAATAATTGCAACCTTGCAAGATGATGCAAGTTTATTTATTTTAAATTACCATGCAACAACTTCTGATTAGAATTTTGCATTGTCAAAATATTAAATATGCAATACCTGAGACATATAAATAAATTTTAATTTTTATTGTAATATAATAGTCCTGGTGCTACATACTAATTTTTATTCACCAATTCCATTCCGGTCACACCTATTTGTTAATATTTGTTGTTTTTCTGGAAACGTGTGTGAGCAGAAGAGATTCTCAATTTAGGGAAGCATTGCATTTACTAAACAATCCAATTGGAAAGAACTAAGAAAATCTGGATTATCTCTAGACAGTGCGCTGGCGACAGACAGAATATTAGCTCCACGATGATCAGTGTTTGGAAACATCAAAGAACTACACGCACCGCAGATCGCAAGCGACCACCTAGTACCAAATACTCTGATTTCGATACAAAACGGAGACCATCATATTTGTGATTACATTTACTATATTTGTGGAACTTATAATGTGCTTCTTCTAGGATATTGAGTAGCTGTATATCTAAACATTGATGCTAAAATAATAGTATTGACCAACTGGAAGTGTTTTATGGACATGGTTTTCGTATATTAAATTCGTAGCTCTGTCGGCGACAGCCTCTTTAAGATATATTTATAGTCTAGCTCTAGCTAGAGACACGTGCTCTACGCTCTAATGCAGCTTAAATTATGATAATGTTACCGCGTCCAGATCAATTCATTCATATAAGAAATTAACAGTGTTGTCTTTGTTTGTAGAATTGTCAAGAATTTAATGCCAATTCGAGATCGAGCAATCCAATGCAACCGCAACACACATTCCATTCACCATGATTTCAATCCAATTCAACCTTTGTAAACATTCCAGAGCAAGAGAATCCCCAATGACACATACGATGAATAGCAGATATACCTGTAAAGCAAAAAATTTCTACATGACCTATGCGATGAATAGGGTTAACAGATCTCAATCAAGATGGTTAAAGTAAAAACCGACGAATTATCTCATACCGAAGGGATTAATCCCAGGCGGAGGAATATCAGCACTTATCTCAAGTACATAGGTTATTCAGATGCTGTCGAGATATTAAGCTATATCAATACACGCGCACTTCATTTGAGTATTCCGTCCGCTATGAACTTGACATTTAGATGACTCGACGTATTTGCTTTGTTATCTGATTCCGTGACGAGAATAATGAGATAATAAGAGCGGATTCGTGTTGTAGTTGAAGGAAATGAAGGTTTGCCACCATTGCCCTTCTATTTAATGGAAACAATCCAAACAACTTTATACATATAACGTTACTAAAACCCTTTGTGTCTTTAAGTGAGAATAAATAATTGCACTGTATGATAATTTGGTCTGATGATAGGGAATAGGTCTAGCAATTGAAACACAATTATATAGGGAAATACTTGCTGCAAGAACATAAATAAGAACAATAGAAGGAGATATGAAGAACAAAAGGTATTGGAGAGAGAAAGTTGATTTACATTGGTGTTTTCTGAAATGATAAAATGTTATTTCCTGTTGAGACTACTATACTCCTTATAAATGACATCTATTTAGTGTAGAAGAAATATGTATCCGGCATTAGCTAGCCTTGCCCAGACTGTGATCATATTGTAGTTTCTTTGTATACGATGTTGATATCTACCTACTCCTCCATAAACCATTACAGGGTGATATAGAAACAAATTGAGTATTTTACCGATAGATGGGGGGGGGGGTCTTGATATGTTATCATTTTGCAGAGATAACTCTATGGATGATGATGATGATGATGATGATGATGATGATGATGATGATGATGATGATGATGAATATGATGATGATGTAGGTCTGTTCGATTATGGAAATAAATAATCGATTATGATGTCTGAAGGGAGGGAGGGAGGTGGTGGGGATGGGGAGGGAGTTAGAGAGGGAGGGATGGAGGGAGAGATACAGAGAGAGAATAGCTTTCTTAAAACCAATAATAATAACAATAACAAAAAAAAAAAAAAAAACAAATAAATAAATAAATAAAAATGCCTGATTTTCTATAAAGAATAACAGAATACGCAATTTCGTAAATTGGTTCTTAGTTAGGTTTAGATTACCTCAGCTAAGTAGGTCAATGAAAAGACGGCAGGACGCTCAATAGGACAGGCTATAACAGCCGGTCCTCTGGTTGGCTGAACACGAGGAACATCCCCGCCCAGTATAATGAAGTCAATTTGGAATCCATTGTTCACTCGTTCCTATTGGATAGCGGGTTTCTGAAACCGGCGCTATGACCAGATTTTCAAGAGAGTAAAAAGGCGCGAATAATTACAGAGATTAATTTTTAATTAAATAGAGCTCGTCCGTACTTTCCAGCATTGGAAAAGCTGATATTTTGAAAATCATTTGCATGCGGGTGGAGCAACTGCTTTGACTTAAATTATTTACAAAACAATCGGCAGAATTTATGGGAATTTGGATCGAAAATTTGTAAATTTAATTCGAGGTCACTTTTGTGCGGTTTTCGCGAAATGGCTATATTATTTTTATTTTTATTATGATATAGATTTCACCCGTAGGGCCTATCTACGACCTTTCCCTATTTCGCAGCATTAGACAAGTCGAATATTTTGAAAATCATTTGCTGCAAGTTGTTGCTGCCTTAGGCAGCATGAGTTTTAATTCAGATTAGTTACAAAACAATTGCCAGAATTTGTGAAAATTTGCATCGAAATCTTGTGAATTTACTATGAAAAACTAATTAATTTTTTACCAGAGGGGGTATTAAACAGTAACAAACAAATGCTTACTGTCATTGGTATATCAAGCGCTTACTTATATAAACATTCGCAGGCATGGGTTATGACTCGGGAGGTGAAGACTAGAACTTCAGGAATAAATGTTTATACAACTAACTTGCTACAATAATTAAACCACCGATGCATTAGCTGTATACAAGATTAAACACTAAATTATGCCTGATTAAAATAAATAATTGATTTTTGCTCGATTAAATTGATTTTTTTGATTTTTTGATTATTTTATTTTACACTCGATTATATAATCGCCAGGAAAAATAATCGACTATAGATGAAATATCGATTAACCGAAGAGGCCTATGATGATGATGATGATGATGGTGATGATGATGATGATGAATTCCTTAGCGAGAGTTCTTAGCTCCCTCAGATTCTTCTTGATCATCAATTTACCCAGCCTGGCTTTTTATATTTTCGTACGTCGCACAATTAACACGTTTGTGCATTGCCCTCCTCTACGATCTTTATGCGTGGTGCCACCGAATCCTGCCGATGACAACTCTCACTGACAATGGTACTGTGTTGCATACTGTGTATAGCATATAATGGACCTTTCCAGAGTAATGACGTCATATGACATCATAATCAGCTAAGCGGCGTGTAGGATGACGTCAGAATCATTACGACGGCTTTAACTCTTAATAGTCAGAGACGTTGTACATATTGCATGTCTCTACGATTTAATAAACATGCTGTTGAATATTTTGAAACTAATCTGGCTGGCCATAGGCAGCAATAGCACCCAGTATAGTTTTCTGGAAATTGATTGACAGGGAGTTCAGAGATAGATCGATCGATCGATCGATCACAATACGAGCGAGGTGTGGCCGGAGCTTGGCTAGAGATGGGCGGGGTATAGCTAAAAATAAAAAGGTCTATTGGAGATTTAGGTTGTTGTTCTTGTGGAGTACTCACGTACTAACATATAGATAGCAGGGCCGCTGTATGAACAGCTTGTAAACAGTGCACACTTTGCAGGTTTGTGCAGTGGCGCCCTTTACGAGTTTTCTAGGTGTTAGTAGGCCTACCGAGTACAGCAAATTCCAACACTTTCCGTGCAGGGGTGGCATTCTCAGAACAGGGCCAAAAGTAAGCCCTCTTCACTGGACTACATACAGCAGAGCATAATTGGAGATTAGGCTTCCCGGTCTGGGAGGCATTAAGTAGCCACCTATACAGCCCTCTTCACTGGACTGCATACAGCAGAGCATCACTGGAGTTTAGGCTTCCCGGTCTGGGAGGCGTTGGACCTGTTCAGTAGCCACCTATAGTCAGCGGAATTACAGCAAGGTAGCATAGAAACAGTACCAGAGTAAATGGCATCTCTCTGTGGAGAACAGATCCAGGTATCAGACTTTGGAAACTTTATATATACTCATACTCTTTATATAATACCTGCTCGTTCTCCCTTGCATCATCATCTTAGTAGGCTAGTTCCATCTACAAGCGGTGACTTACACGTTTTATTGTCACAGATATGAAACTGATTTGTTTCAGAACTTTAAAGTTCTATCTGGAACGTGCTGATGAATTCTATCGAATTACATAATAATGTTCGAGACCTTACCAAATATAGTTTGGTCTAACCTAGTGAACGGATTAATTATCCCTTATATCATGAATTTCAAGGTAATTTCGCAGGTAATCTTTTGAATATGTAGAAACCAATTTAACAGGAGCAGGTACTGTCATAACTTCCAAAATAGTCAACAGAATATTTATTAAATTGTAAGTGAGCTATCCAATTGTGGCTTTTGTGGTCAAAGTTTTAACCAGTAATGGACCTTTCCGGTTTTAGCTATGCCCGCCCATCTCTAGCTAAGCTCCACCCACACCTCGCTCGTGTTGGGATCGATCGATCTCTGAACACCCTGATTATCAATTTCCAGAGAACTATACAAGTAATCTATTGAATATTTTGAAACTAATTTGACTGGGCACTGTTGCTTCATATGACACCAACAGCGTCCAGTCAAATTAGTTTCAAAATATTCAACAGTATATTTATTATATAGGAAAGACATACACTTCTTAAAACAACGCATGTTCCGTCTTCAAATATACGTTCGTGATGTACTTATCTACGTCGTTCATGACGTCATTCATTATGAGGTCATTCTACACGTTGTGTAGTTGATTGTGACGTCATAGGATGGGTTGATAAAATGGAAAGGTATATTATCCTCGGATTGCAGCTTGTGCCCGAGAGAGTAGCGCGCGGAGATCGCATGGAACCCCTCAAAATGTTGCATGATTGATTAATACTAATTAGGCTTATACTGCTGGTACACGAGGTCCTTTCTGTTACTTCGATGCAGTTGATTGTTAACGATGCTATCCCGCCCACCATGCCAATAATATATAATATGGTAAAATACTTAGCGCTGAAAATAATGTTTATAATGTAAGATGAAAGTGTATGAAGGAACAGAATAAACGTTCCCAAATATCTCACAAGCGCTGGTATTCACGCCTAGCCAAAAACTGTTTGATTTGCGCATAAGCACTCATACAATCTAGAATGGTAGCCAGGTGCTGTACAGCTGCGAGATCCTGGTACTCGGCCATTTTTACACGACATTGGAGGTAACACAATGGAGCTTTCCGGTTTTAGCTATCCCCTGCCCATCTCTAGCTAAGCTCCACCCACACCTCGCTCGTGTTAGGATCGATCGATCGATCTCGGAACACCATGACTATCACTTTAAAATAAAACTAAGGCGGCAACAGTGCCCAGTCAAATTAGTTTCAAACTATTCAACAGCATGTTTCTTAAATAGCAAAGAATTACAAAAACATACAATTCATACAACGTGTCGGAGTATTTGAGATTCGCTGACGGTCTATATAGGACCCTTTGCGAAGCAATGATTGCGATGTCATCATGCACTCGCTGATCTGATTATGACGTCATACGAGGTCAGATGATGGATGGACACTTTGGAAATGTTAATTACATAATCTGATGCACATATACTGCACTTTAATAATAGAGTACAATCTTTTGAAGAAGATCGAGGAGAGGGGAGTTGAACCCTTAAGATGGAGTAGATTTGATTACCAGTATACAATGAGAGCGTGTTAAAAGATTCAATTCACTATAACAAGGTGTGTGGTCATGTGACGAATTCAATTATTTTAATCTACTTCTTCCTCTTGGCGGGATGTAGACCCCAGCGGGAGGCTTTGCTACAGAAACTGGAAGCCGCTTATTAGCTAAAAGACATGCTTGTGAAGAAATACAGATATCGTCACCTTCACTCAATTTTCTTTATTGGTTTATCTCTCCCACAATCTCCCCACCATCCCCATTATCTCTCCCCGACCCCATCGCTATCTGTCTCACACACACGCTCTCTCTCTCTCTCTCTCTCTCTCTCTCTCTCTCTCTCTCTCTCTCTCTCTCTCTCTCTCGCTCGCTCCCCCACCGATTAAGTTCTTTGTCATCGCCTATCACCCCCACCTTCCTCAGTCACCTGTCCTCTCTCCTTCAATCTCCATCCCTCCCTCTGAGTCCCGCCCTCCGCCTTTCATTGACTATCGTTTCATCTCTGTCTGTCTGTTCGTGTGTTCGTCGGACCAACTGTCCGTCCGCCCGCCAACCCATCCGCCCGCCCACCTGTCCACCCACCCGCCAGCCCGCCTATTTGTCTGTCTGTCTCCCTCCTTCCGTCCTTCCCTCCGTGTCGCTCTCTCTCTCTCTCTCTCTCTCTCTCTCTCTCTCGCTCTCTCTCTCTCTCTCTCTCTCTCTCTCTCTCTCTCTCTCTCTCTCTCTCTCTCTCTCTCTCTCTCTCTCTCTCTCTCTCTCTCTCGCTCGCTCCCCCACCGATCAAGTTCTTTGTCATCGCATATCACCCCCATCTTCCTCAGTCACCTGCCCTCTCTCCTTCAATCTCCCTCCCTCTCTCTCAGGCTCTCATTCTATCCCGACTCCACCTTTCATTGTTTATCTTTTCATCTCTGTCTGTCTGTTCGTTTGTCCGTCGGACCAACCGTCCGTCCGCCAGCCAACCCGTCCGCCCGCCCACCTGTCCACCCACCCGCCCCGCCCGCCCGCCTATTTGTCTGTCTGTCTCCCTCCTTCCCTCCGTCTCTCTCTCTCTCTCTTTCTCCCTCCCTTCCTCTCTCTCTCTCTCTCTCTCTCTCTCTCTCTCTCTCTCTCTCGCTCCCTCTCTCCCCCTTCTTTCCCTCTCTCCACTTCGCATTGAACTTTGTTCTGCACATATGCCGCATTAGCTTAGATGCATATCGCTGGAATATGTCAGAAAAATTGTCAATTTAAATTGCAACTGCAGAGAATTCTAGAACTTCTAGGATTGATAAACAAATAAGGCCATTCAATTGGGATAGTTATCTAATTTGTAACAATGAACAAGTGGGTAATTCTCTTTGAAAGCTGGAACAGTCTGTTATATTTATGTTGGTAAATGTGGCGGACACGTTGCTATGTAGCCGTGTTATAAAGGTAGCATCCGAGCACTGTATCAAAGTCAGAATTTAGAATAGATGCAAACGAATTTACAATTTAATGAATTTTTTGTCGAATATTTTGAAAAATAATTTCACAACAGCTTCCTGTCAAATGTGTTTCAAATTTATTCAACAGCTTATCTGTATAGTTACCTTGAACTTTAGATTCTGTGAATTCAGGTACAAAAGGATAAGATCTCAGCATCTGCCTTTGAATTTGGAGTGATTTTTATTTACTACGCGTTAGCACCATTGCTGGTAATATTTTGTAAATGGCAGAAAGCTGCTGTTTCAAAGACCAGCAACACCTTCCATCAATACTGTTCTTTTAAAACAGTTAACATTAGGGAGGTACTCAGAAGCCACGATGATATATCGATTACTTTCAAAAGTCTGAGCACGATAGTTCGATACCTCCGTCGGATTGGGTAATTAGGAATAATCGGCAGACTATCTGACTCGAAGTAGTTGCTGCTACGTATATTGGTAATGTGAACGTAATGCATTTCGTATCTATGTAGATAGGGGAGCCTGTTAACGAGAATTGCATAGGACCTTGCATATCAACCTCTATTGGTTATTTCATTTACTATCCTGATATTTCGGAGACGGCGATTTACTACAATATAGACTGTTAGAATAGCGGCCATCCACGGGAAAGGCTGCTAATTTTCGGGTTTAATCCACCCTACGCCTCACAGCTGCACCATGTCTAAACTTATAAGCACTTTAATGCCCTCTACGTGTGACAGCTGCACCATGTCTAAACTTATGAGCACGTTAAAGCACACATCCGCATGACAGCTGCACCATGTCTAAACCTATAAGCACGTTAAAGCATCCATCCGTGTGACAGCTGCACCATGTCTAAACCTATAAGCACGTTAAAGCATCCATCCGCATGACAGCTGCACCATATCTAAACATATAAGCACGTTAAAGCATCCATCCGCGTGACAGCTGCACTATATCTAAACATATAAGCACGTTAAAGCATCCATCCGCGTGACAGCTGCACTATATCTAAACATATAAGCACGTTAAAGCATCCATCCGCGTGACAGCTGCACTATATCTAAACATATAAGCACGTTAAAGCATCCATCCGCATGACAGCTGCACCATATCTAAACATATAAGCACGTTAAAGCATCCATCCGCGTGACAGCTGCACTATATCTAAACATATAAGAACGTTAAAGCATCCATCGCGTGACAGCTGCACCATGTCTAAACTTATAAGCACTTTAATGCACCCCTATGTGTGATAGCTGCACCATGTCTAAACTTATAAGCACTTTAATGCACCGCTACGTGTGACAGCTGCACCATGTCTAAACTTATAAGCACTTTAGTCCACCCCTACATGTGACAGCTGCACAATGTCTACACTTTCAAACACTTTAATGCACCCCTACGTGTGACAGCTGCACCATGTCTAAACTTATAAGCACTTTAATGCACCCCTACGTGTGACAGCTGCACCATGTGTAAACTTATAAGCACGTTAAAGCACAAATCCGCATGACAGCTGCACCGTGTCTAAATTTATAAGCACTTTAATGCACCCCTACGTGTGACAGATACACAGTGTCTAAACCTATAAGCACGTTAAAGCATACATCTGCGTGACAGCTGAACCATGTCTAAACTTATAAGCACTTTAATGCACCCCTACGTGTGACAGCTGCACCATGTCTAAACTTAAAAGCACTTTAGTGCACCCCTACATGTGACAGCTGCACCATGTCTAAACTTACAAGCACTTTAATGCAACCCTACGTGTGACAGCTGCACCATGTCTAAACTTATAAGCACTTTAATGCACCCCTACGTGTGACAGCTGCACCGTGTGTAAACTTATAAGCACGTTAAAGCACAAATCCGCATGACAGCTGCACCGTGTCTAAATTTATAAGCACGTTAAAGCATACATCTGCGTGACAGCTGCACCGTGTCTAAACTTATAAGCACTTTGATGCACCCCTACGTGTGACAGCTGCACCATGTCTAAACTTATAAGCACTTTAATGCCCTCTACGTGTGACAGCTGCACCATGTCTAAACGTATAAGCACTTTAATGCACCCCTACGCCTGACAACTACACCACGTCTAAACTTATAGCCCATATCATTGTGAACGTTTTTAAGACCAGTTGCCGTTGTCATCATCAGACCACGAACCATGACCATGAAAATCAAATTCAAATGTCATGATGTTAGAGAAATGTTTTCCAAACTACATGGCCGCTCGTTTCAATCCCATTACTAACCACGGCGTCATAATAATGCAGTTTTGTAATATGAGCATTTCCTTTATATAGCTGGTGAATTATCTAATAAAATACTCTATACAATTAGATATATGTCCTATTCTCCCTTGAGGTTTATTGACTTTCACTGAACATATACGGTCGAGGAGGTATTGATTTACATTGCAGACAATTTCTTTAACTGCTGAATATAATATATCAATATGTTATAGAACCATTCAGTAATAAGCAAAGCAAAGTTTATCGTTTGATGATATGTGATGATTGATATAATGCTATATACGTTAATTAGTGGAAATCTTTACCATATGGTTGAGAGTGCTCTGACAACTGTCACCCCTTGACAAGAACACACCTCCCACCATGCATGGTATAGAGGACGTTTCGCAGACACGATTTTTCCTACACACATTCTTTCCCATGCATGAACAGAAATAGTCGTTGACAGACTGATGATGTTAGCCCTTCAAAATCTACCGGCATTAATTAATCGTTATCAGATTTCTTCCATCCACCATATCCTGACGTATCCATCTCTATGTGTGCTACGTGTGAATTTCTCTAAATCCTTGTCAACTATCTAGGTCTTAGTAGACGCTGTTTAAAGCTTCTTTCTGCAGGAGGCAGTTGACTCAGTGGGAAATCTTTCCTTGCAGGCGCTACATGCAGGGTACATGTAGACTCGCATAGACTTGCAACGAATTTGCAAACAACATTCAAATATGTTTCTATGTCCTGTTCACCAAATGCTGTCATGTCTTGGAAGGATTCTGCACTGTGTGGTTTGATGATATTTACAGCAGTTTTCTTCCATATTCGGTAGAATGAATGCAAGCTGCCGCAACATGCTAGCACATGCAATGTTTGGAGAAAGAGATAAGAATTAATGGATAGGAATAAAACTATATTCCTTCTGTCTCAATCCACAACTTGGAGATATTTGTCATCATAGGAAAGTAATGTGCGGCCAATACCACAATATCTGATAGCCAGGTAAAAAAAGTATTGCAAAGCTCTGAAAGAAGTTTTCATTTCATCAGCTGCAAAACACAGTCACTCATCATCATCATCATCATCATCATCATCATCATCATCATCATCAATCATCAACATCATCATTATCAATGAGATCATCATCGTCATCATCAATGACATCATCATCGTCATTCAAATTTATACTAAAATTACATTTGACCCTTTACTGTCACTCGAAACGTCCAATAACATTTTCTGCAGTGATCTTGGGAAATGCCTATTGGCAGACCAAGAGAAGACTATTTTTGAAAATGTATCACTGGAATAACTGGCTCGATAACGGAGCCAGTCATTCCAGTGAACAATCGTCAATAACAGTCTTCTCCCGGTCTGCAAATTGACATTTTCCTTGAAACAATTTAAATTTTCTTGAATAAATTTGATGGTTAAGAGGTTAATGTGTTCTGTCTCTGTTTTGGAAACAGGTTAACTTATGTATGAGATGTCATGTAGCCAAATGGAATTGATTCTTTAACGTGTCTCAACATAGAATGTTCCTGCTACATTTTTTTTGTTTCCAGAACTATTAGAAAATGTTTTACATGATGGAATCGTGTGAGCGCCAATCAGTTGCCACAGTTTAGTTATTACATCCCCTCGCCAGTGACGTTCCCCACATTTAGCCAAATTTATATGATCGCATTGGTCCCACGCATTGGTCATGGTGTTTGCCACTTTCAGAAGATGGCATATTCTGCTACAACGACACTCTGCCCATGCATTTAAGTCGTCTGCATTGTTTTCTTTCGTTGTGTGAAGTTCTAGATCTCTTAAGTATACTAGCGATTTGCTGTATTGTGTGGAAAACTTGTATACTTTGTAATGACACCTTCCACTCTCTGCATCTTCGTGGAACATTGAATTGGGCACATATATGATGGGAAGTCCCACTACAGTTTCTACAGTAATATTGTCCTTCTTCAGAAATTGTCAGGGCTCTTCTAAATAATAGAGCGATGCTAGATTAAATGTTGCAGCAACAGCGTTCCTTATCGTTCTCTTATCATGCATTCAAAGTTCCAATTTCCAGGTCATGATAATCGACCATGGAAATGTTTTATGTCACTGGTAGAATGAAAAGCCATAACAAATCTTTCCATCTGACATTTTCCCATATCACAAGACCCTTTCTTTGGAAATATGTAGGCCAGCGGATATATTAATAAACGCACAATCTGGAAGTTGTGCTAGATTAAATGGATTTGTCTTATTCTGTTTTACATTCTGAATAATTCTGGTAACATTAATGTTGGCTCTCTTCCTCACAGCTGGCTTCATCTCCGCATGACCATCTACAAGTGACCATCAACTCAGGAATCCAAGGGCAACAGTGATCTCACAAAACCAACTAAAGACAAGATCATGCAGCTATCGTATATGAAAACAATACTTTCGCAGATAACCATAGTTAACTGTACTCCATCAGTTATTAGCTGCTGAAAGCATCAGTGTAGCCAGGAATATGAACAAAAACCTATGTGTTGATGATCAACGTGTTACACGGCATAACAACTGGGACTAAGTTTCTACCAAGGCAGTGGAAATGAACACCAAACGGAACCAAACCCGTGAACGCTTGAAAGAACTAAAAAATAGCAGATAACCTTGTAACTGAGATCACGTTCACCGAAGATTGTCGCAACATGCTCAGAGCATGCAAAGCCTTACATATCAGTTCTCCATAACAACCTCTTGCTGTGCATAACTCTGGTTGTATCTTCTTTGGCTCTGACAAGGGAATGACTGAAACAATCTAGGAATGGTTCAAATATAAGTTCACTGACACAGAAAACGAACCCACGTCTGTAAAGGCCACCAACAGAAATAGAAGCTAGAAAAGCTAAAACAACGAATGGTCGTTCATGTGGACCTAACAACATTAATAACGAACTTATTAAATATGCAGATAAGCCCATTTCGACAAAGATCGTCAACTCTGCTTTTGAACAACACCTCCCTGCCGAAGGTGTCGGAGAAGTTAGACTCATCGCACACCCAAAGCCTAAGAAACCACCTTGTCCTTTTTCCAACCTGAGAAAATAGTGCTTTTGAGCAGCATTCGAAATGTTTTATCAAATGTGCCATTATCTCATTATCAGAGGTAATATTGACAAATTTACTTCGGAGCTTGCAGAAAGGACTTAACTGCGCCGGCATGGTCCACCACAAGGTGATGGTTTACTATCACCGTTCTTCACCTACCACCTCGCTGCAGCACTATATTATCTTCGATAGTACCGCACACTGCCATCTGAATGATAGGTAAGCCACTAGAGATGGAGGATGCAGATGATATTGACATTATTGACCAGGAATATGTCCTCTCCCATTAGCTGCAGAGTTCGAGGCTGAAAGCTTCTTTGTGAATGAAGTCAAAACAAAGTTTACTCCCGTATACCACCCCCGACAACACTGAAATGAATAATGATGACACCCCATCGGTGCATTGAGAGGTGAGGGAAGGGCGGAATCATGGGTTCCCGCCCCTGCAGCTCTATCGACACTGGAACTCGTTATGTAACAGGAAATATCGCTTTCCAATCCTTTTGGAAGCTGTGGAATGTGGTTCTAAAATCCTCATGAAAGTCAAGATGCAACATGTGATTCCAAAATGCTCTACAATTGCAACAGCTCAGAGCCAAACAGGTATCAGGAATGTAAAGTAGGCCACAACATCAACTTGTAAGTAAATTTAGCATACGTTTCCTACGCGTTATTCTATCTAGTCTGCCTGGACCAGATACAATGCTACGTAAGAACGGCATGTTACAGTTATGAGGTCATGTGATGAATTGTGACTTCACCAAAGACGTGAGATTTCTATACTAGTGACTGACATTATGATTGTGACATCAGCTAACTAGTGGTGTAATTGATTATGACGTCAGATTATTGAGTGACATATAGAATCACACGAATGGAGAGGACTACATTTATCAATCCAGACGCCGGAATCAATACACATGTTAGCTTACATATGATGCAATTCCACAGAACATATCTGTGCTTAATTAAATTATCTTAAATCGCTTCTCCCATTAGTTATTTGGCATGAGTGGAGCAGTACCTAGTTAGATTACTGGAATTCGCGTATGCCATTAGATAAAGAGACGAAGAGGATGCTCTACTGACCAGCGGAAAGAGAAACTTAATTTGAGATTTGTAGAATAAATGGGAACTCTTTTATTCAATCAGTCAAACAGGATTAACTTCGATTTCCTAATATGGCGTGTCCTTGAGCATGTATGGATCATGTCAGCGAAAACAGTGTTCTAAAATGGTCTCCAGAAATATCAATTTGCAGGTCAAGAAAATCGTTCATATGTATAATCATCACATGAGCTGCAAATGGACAATTTCTATAAGTAAATTGAACTGGGCCTTTTACCAATTTACGGGCTAACGGAGCCAGTCATTTCAGTGGTAAATTTTCAAAATTAGTTTTCTTGTAGCCTCCAAATAGACGGTCCTCAAGACAACTGCCGGTTTTACCACTATAAACCACAAGTTGACACAAGAGGGGTTAATAGTCAATATTATTACCAAACCTTGGTAATCGGGAAGGTTACTACGATGTTACCATCAAATTACAGACTATGACTGGAAAGACTAAAAAACGTTTAAACGTTAAACGTTCAATAAATGAATGTTTAAGCGTTTACCTCATTCATTCCGAATCCACATCCATAATACATAGCTCTGATTAACTTGATATTATTGTTTACTAGAGGTGCTGATTATATAAGTTATATCATCTAAAAAACTTCTTTTTGAGTTTCTGCGGTGACATTTTGAGAGGGGTAGCATACTTTCTATTTAAACACCCACATTTCTTTTTTATATGTATCTAATTATTCTAGTTGCCACTACTAAAAACAAGAACTAGAAAGTGACTGCCATCTATTCAGTCAGCTATTCATCGCTTCACAAGTCCACATCACAACACTGTAGGAATTCTTCACACATGAAAACCATCCATGGCCACCAGCATTGTGCAGACAACAAGACAAGGCTATTCCGTTGCATTGATCCAGCTGTACAGCCAGACACACCATCTCACTGTGATGCCAAAGTGTTGGATGGTGCTGCCATAGTGCATGCCTTGCCACAGGAAAGCACATCTACTTTCGGTAAATATAGTGACAACATTTTCAACCCATGGACAGAAAGACAACTTTAAAACGGTTCCAGGATTGGCATAGTTTGGGACACATAGATGTGACAGACTTAAAACGACAACCAGGGAGAAACGAAGGAAAGTCGTTCGGAGAAAGGTATTCCGCAACGGAAAGTTACCAACTTACTTTGCTGGTTTCCTTCAGGAAGAGCTCTTTGCTCTACTAACGGAGGACGTAGTCAATCACGAATATCTACTTAACAAACATGTATCTATTACCTCTGGTTCGGCAGTGCGGTCAAATCACTACAACATCACGGTGGAGGAGAGTGATCATGAAGAGGCAGCCAGTAGAATATGCTTGCATTTGAATGATGCTCTTAAAGAGGGTGCGCCTACT
Organism: Chaetoderma sp. LZ-2023a; assembly: GCA_034401795.1. Taxonomy (NCBI): domain Eukaryota; kingdom Metazoa; phylum Mollusca; class Caudofoveata; order Chaetodermatida; family Chaetodermatidae; genus Chaetoderma; species Chaetoderma sp. LZ-2023a. The sequence continues at coordinate 33,935,966 of CM067363.1, read as the reverse complement.
ATTATCATTACCACCGTGGACACTAATTCACCTTTCCAGAGTATCCATCCATCATCTGACCTCATATGACGTCATAATCAGCCCAGCGCGTGTATGATGACGTCACAATCATTACGTCGCAAAGAGTTCCATATAGACCGTCATCAAATCTCAAAAACTCCGACACGTTGTATGAATTGTATGTCTTTGTAATTCTTTGCAATTTAATAAATATGCTGTTGAATATTTTGAAACTAATTTGAGTGGGCGCTGTTGCTGCCTTAGGGGCCACAGCTTACCTGTGTAGTTTATTGGAAATTGATAGTCAAGCTGTTCAGAGATCGATCGATCCCAACATGAGCGAGGTGTAAGTGGAGTTTAGCTAGAGATGGGCGCGGAATAGCTTAAACCGGAAAGGTCCATTTGATTGTGATTATTATTATTATTATTATTATTATTATTATTATTATTATTATTATTATTATCATGTTAATTCAGTCTGCCAGGAACTTGGTGAGGACACAGTTCGTGCTCTACTATTTTTCCATGTCTTCTCTGGCTCCAATACAGCATCACAGTTTAGCGGTAAAGCGATTTACCAAAATTTGTCAAAATGTGTTTGGAAGACACCGAATGATCCCTCATCACATCACTGACTGCATTTGTTCCAGAAGAATTACATCTCCAGTATTCAGAATAATAGAGAGATTTGCCTGTATCATGTATGACATCACTAATCCCGATGTCGATGTGAATGAACTTCGACAGGAGATATTCACAAGAAAAGTTAAGATGATGGAAAAGCTTCCCCCACCCAGAGCGCACTGCTCCAACATGTAAACCGACGCCTATACCAAGCCAGTATTTGGAGAGGAAGTCTGAATCCAAAGATATCTGCACCTAATCCTGAAGGCTTTGGGTGGACCAAAGGAGGAACTGTCGCTGTTAGCTGTAGAGAGTTAATCAAGTGTGGATGTAGGGCGACACCTAGTTGTTCAAAGAATGGACCTTTCCGGTTTTTGCTATGCCCCGCCCATCTCTAACTAAGCTCCACCCACACCACGCTCGTGTTGGGATCGATCGTTCTCTGAACACCCTGATTATCAATTTCCAAAAAACTACACAGGTAAGCTGTTGAAGATTTTGAAACTGATTTGACTCGGTGCTGTTGATGCCTAAAGCCGCAACAGCGCCCAGTCAAATTAGTTTCAAAATATTCAACAGCATGTTTATTAAATAGCAAAGAATTACAAAGACATACAATTTATGCAACGTGTCGGACTTTTCGAGATTTGATGACGGTCTATATGGAACCCTTTGTGACGTAATGATTGGTGACGTCATCATACACGCGCTGAGCTGATTATGACGTAATACGAGGTCAGATGATGGTTGGATACTCTGGAAAGGTGAATTGCGAGTACAGGAATGCTGGGCTCACATGCACAGCATTGTGTCTTTGTCATGAGAATTGTGAGACATAATTTGACCATGATCGACTGACATTGGAACCCTTTATAAAGTCATCAACTCAGTGCAATTATCATGACAGAAATGGTGCAATTGAACATAAAAATGTTGGTTTAGACACCACGTTTATGTTTCTATTTTGCATATAAGCTGAGTATGGAAAGTATGAAACCCCACAACATAATTTGACCGTTGACCTTGACCTTAGCGGGAACTTGAACTTTTAAATTTGGCAGCCTCTTACCCGCTAGAAAATTGTGTATTGTCCTAAGGTACATCTGTGGCAAATGTGGTGGTTTGTACCAGCGTGTCACAGCCAGTCTCTGGGAAAAATATGAAAAAAAACCCCATATAATTTGACCTTTGCCCTCGACCTCAGCGTGACGTTGACCGTTAAATTTTGGCACCCCCTCTAAAATATTTGGTATTGTCCTAAGGCACACCGTGACAAGGTTGGTGCTTTATTACAGCGTGTCACGATCATTCCCCTAAGCCACTCCACTACACTGAATCGTGGTGTATAATCAACAAATCCCCCCTCCATTGACTGGCTCAAGTCCCCGAAGAATATATCTTTTGAAACTGAAGGGGCGATGAATATAGACACCATGCTAAATCCAATGGAGTAAGCCTACAGATATTACCAAAATCAGACAAGAAATATTGTAAGTGACGTGCAGGGGAAGAACATAAACAGAGCGATGATAAGGCCGCCACAGTATGGAGGAATCTAGTTTTATCTATGCCCCGCCCATCTCTAGCTAAGCTCCACCCACACTTCGCCCGCGTTGGGATCGGTCGATCTCTGAACTTGCTGACTATTAATTTTCAGAAAACTGTGGCGGTAAGCAGTTGAATAATGGCATTGGCAGCAACAGCGCCCAGTCAAATTAGTTTTAAAACATTCAACAGCATGTTTATTAAATACCAAAGCCATACAATTCGTACAATGTATCGGACTATTACGCGTTTAAGACGGGATAAATCGAGTCATTCCTGCTGTAATTGATTATGACGTCATCATACACGTCCCGTAGTTGACGTCATATGATGGATGGATGAACCATTTCTTATTCACATCAGATGATTCCTGACAGAAGAATATGAATCAATCACAGCATGCGCAATACATGGGTGGAGCTTAGCTAGAGATGGGCTGTGCATAGCTAGAACTGGAAACCTCTATTCATCAAGAGAGTCACAAGTAATTTAACTACTCATGTTTTTGTAACTGTCTGTGTTTGCATGGATCATGACCATTGCTGACTGACTGTTGCCCACTATAAATTTACGGCATTGTCAGTCCTTCTTCACAACAGATGATTGCCGACAGGAGCAGTAGTCCAGTCAAAATAAGGTTTAACCCACCACTAATTACAACAGAAACGAAACCACTTTTATTATTTTTCTTTAGGGTGTAGAAATGATATCTTAAAAATCTAGTAAAATCTTTTTAGTGGAACATGTTAAATTCAAGATGGATACTAAGATGGCCGCCGATCGAGTATAAAAAAGCGTGTATCACGATAATGGCCCATTTTACATCACACAAATGTGTTGCAAACAAATAGAAATATTCCACCAATCTGCGTGCAAAAATTTCGTTATCACAATATTCCCACTCTACGACATTATAGTCCAATATGGCCACCAGTCTAAATAATAGGTAACACTAAAATTCGATGTTTGAAATGACTTCTACATTCATGTAATTTTCATTTTCATCCAGATCACCATTTGACATGTTTTGACAAATGCCCCTGCACCCAGAACAAGCAGACGAACAATCAAGTCCATGCCGACGACATCCGCATCGAATAGTACCACAGCCTTATCTACAGGTGCATCTCACAAGTTCAAGCAGAACTGCGGGGCAGGATCTAAGTCAGACTGTACTTGTAACATTTTACCCTCTGAAATCTTCCAGCCCCATTCTTCAGCATTCAAGACATTCCCTTTCCAGTGCTGGATTTGATGGGACTGTCGTACTTCATCGCAGCAGATGTTGGTGGTAACATGTTTGGGTGGATGGCCTTTTTACTGCTTGTTACAAGCTCCTAGAATCGCTGATACCTTATCATGTTAAGATTGTCACTTTCTGTTCCTTTATACCGAATAACCATGACCTTCTCACCAGCAGATATGAGATCTTTCTTCGATGATGCCGCACTTTCAAATACTTTGGCCTGGTCACGGAAACCTTATTGTCATTCATGAGTTTCAGTCAGACGGATTTGCATATACCAAATATTCTCGACGTTGTATCGCATCCGAGAATATTCTCGTAAACTCTCTTCCCTAGTGTACGCCTGATGGAATTCACACTTATACATTTTGGATGTGCTCCTTTCTTTCGCTCAGGACGGAAGTGAATTTCATGCGTGTTCCTCCCATCATGATGTATGAGGATGAGGAGAATAAGCAGGTCAGTGACATCACCGAACGGTACTGCTTCACAGATCTTTAAAACATTAATTGCTACTTGTACGTTTAAAACACCGGCGGTTCCTTTGGCATGTGCTACCTCACAATCACACTGAGCTAGCTGTTCACCCTAATGCAATTAGAGAGACATTCTTTCTTGTTCGACTGCAGTTTCATGGATGGACTGAAAATCACTTTGCTGCCCTGCGTCTATGGGGATTGTCTTTTGTTGACGGGCATATATTGTAGCCATCGAAAACAACCACTGATTGATCATAGTCTGTTGTCACATAGTTGCTATAGTCTTGCAATATATTGCCATACCTGCTATCCACTTGCCATGGAATACGATGGAGAAGAGCGCCTCCATCAAGTATATATTTGAACTTATGACTTTGTGACCATTTGCCAGATCGTTTGTCCGAGATCCTGTGATGATTAACCTTTGAAACAGAAGCAAGGCATCTATCTGGACCATATCACTGCCAATCTTGACGGCATCCTTGGATTCAAATGTTATAGCCTATTTCTTTCTTCTGAGGGAATGCGTGAGAATGGGTTGCCTATCCATTTCATTAAGAATGACATTTCCGATTTGCTTTGCGCTTTACATTTACGTGTGCTTCTAGAATGGGCAGTGGCTCTTGTTTGCCTAGCTAGTGGTAACTCTTTATGTTGCTCACTTGTGTCATATGTGACTGATAAGAGCTGCTCCATGGCAAAATTAACTCCCGTATGCGCGGGTCTTGACAAACACCAAACTATTCGATGTGTTTCAGTCATGACCCTACCTCTGGTGAGGCCACAACTCGTCTTAAGACTCCTCATTAGAATCTGTCCAATCACAAGGTCTGGTGATGATCCAGTCGAAAAACAATCTGACCTCCGTAGTCCCTGGGAGAATTGCATGTAACCCTGAGGGTGACTAGTATAATATATAGGGCTATCAGGACAGAGGTTGGTTGGAGCCGCGGATCACGGATCAGCAGCTACAGGAGGTAGGTGGGCTGTCAGAACAGAGGGACGGATGGCTGCGATGTGCTTTACAACGCAGGGCCCACCCCCAACCCCCCGGTGGGCCCCCATCCATTGTTCAGACAATGCCAGGCAAGTACAAAACTTCCATTTAGACCTACGACATCATAAGTTTATTCACACCAGGCAAGTACAAAACTTCCACCACAAACCCATATGTTTACTCATAAGATTCCGAACTATGAATACATGCAATCACAATAAGTTCACAGACGAGGACGTGTATTACAACGCAGGGTCCACAACGACCCCTCACAGCGAGCCACCAGTTCCAACATCATAAAGGAAGCCCAAAGCAGAGGCATGACTGTACCCATACAGGAAGCCCAAAGCAGAGACACACCTGCACAAGAATCTCACAGATGAGGTGCTCGACCTCCTCTTCGACTGCTTCATTGATGATATTACTCTAAAATAAAAAATCTAGCAACACATTTATTTTGGTCCAATAGCATCATCCATATTGATACTGTGGATCGTTAGCAGATGATCTAAATAATGTCTTAGTTCTGTTATTGCCATTGCTGTCAGTGGATAGCGACTAATCCATAACTCAGCAACTGGGGTTTTTTTTCGGGCGAGTACCTCGTCTACTACTATTGCGAATGATAGGTCAGGAGAAGCTCTCCAGAACTCAAGTGATTTATTTGCATCACCTGTTTGTGGGGCCCGTTCTGAAACACTTATTTTATAACTACTGATCATGATGATAGACATAATGCTGCTGCTGCTGCTGCTGATGATGATGATGATAGACATAATGCTGCTGCTGCTGACGATGATGATAGACATAATGTTGATGATGATGATGATGATGATGATGATGATGATAGACATAATGCTGATGATAATGATGATGATGATGATGATGATGCTAGACATAATGTTGATGATGATGATGATGATGATGATGATGATGATGATGATCGTGATGATGGTGATGATAGACATAATGCTGCTGCTGCTGCTGATGATGATGATAGACATAATGCTGATGATAATTATGATGATGATGATGATGATGATGATGATGATGATGATGATGATGATGATGATGATGATAGACATAATGGTGGATCACAAATACATGCCCAGCCTCATGTCTCCATATCAAACAAACTGATTCAAACAAACACGTAGTCACGATCGGTGTCAGATCGGCATGAGGGGATTACCTTGGCAGAATGCTAAGGTGCCTACTATCTGCACCATGACAGACTCTAACATGTTCACAGATGACACAGAGGATCTGGTGCCTCTTCGGCTGCAGACAACAACGCCCAGCCCTTTCTACACCATAGAAATGGCAGACAGACTCAATTTCCTCACGTGGGTGAAATCGGTCATAGATATTTTTCCACAGATGGTCACGGAAAGGATTGTACTGGGGCTCATCTCGGAAGTGGGCCCACTTGGCATCTAATATCATGGCTGTCTGTGAGGCAGCCACCACAGGTATGAGCAATAGTACAACCAGCATTCTATACATGGAGGGTTAAACCGAACAAGGTGAACATCTCGAGAAATATCTGTCTCAGATCATGCCCTGTGCTGGCGTCGATGCCGATCTTCATCGAATCTGGGGCATGTCTTAGCTGCTTCACTTTACTACCAGCTAGAAGCGGCAGCTCCAGCACAATGGGTGTTGTTTGCGGGCTTGTAAGCCTGACATGCTCGAGCAGCTTTACTGAGCCCTTCGACTTTGGAGGAATGCCACACACACCCTATCTGCAGGATGGCATCCTGAATATTGGTGACTTCCTCTGGTCCATCAAAGGGGCGACGCAGCAGGAGCTTTCCTCCAGTGACCCCAAACCTATGACCCACTGCAACTAGGGTTGTGCCCTGTCCTATATAGGTCAGGAACGATGTCCCCAGTTATAAAGCTTCTAGACTGTGCCATCCTTCTTCACAATGCTGGAGAGTGGGATGACCTCCAGGTCAATAACCACTGGAGGTCTATATAGTGGCAGCCACGTTTGCCAGTTACCACCAGGTCCAGCGCAATACCATACCGCATTCTTTTCGAAGACTACCTGCAGCTGTTTCGCCAGGGTCAGCACAACACCATCATGTGACACCGGTGGGGCATGCTTCACAGCCGGTTCAAAGACATGAAAGCTGAGATCAGCATCCAAAGTGTTAACATCCTCAACCTTGTCTGCTGACTGTTTTATCAGGGGTGGATTATGAAATTCTTCTTCGCGAGGTCATAGTGGAATACTATTTTGTCACCATCCCTCTCTCGACCCAGACGTTCCTTCGAGACATCCTTTAGGTCAGTGAGCAGCTCTACACCATCTCCACCGACGGAATGGAGGGAGAATGTCTTGGAGTCTGCTCCATATTGGAGGACGAACGACTTGCAATTGCTTTCCTTAACCTTGGTGGCATCAACGTCATCCACGTCCACGAGATCGGCCAGACCGGTCGAGTGAGCAAATATAGGCTCCATTGTATATCTGTATGGGGTGGGGGGTTTAAACGGAGTGTATAGCAATACTGATCGTCCGATTGCTATTCCAAAATGGGGAGAATGTCATCAGACCATCTTTAGTTGGTAGACGTGTGGTTCAGTATCGCATAGAATGAGTTTTCTTCAAGGTAGCTCAGCATTCCACCACGTGCGCACACGGCGATGTGTTACATCCACCACCGGGAAGTATCTACCACAGCTCACTGACTGAAGTAGGGTTAGATGTGTTAGAATATCTGCCAGGAGCCACCAGCAAACTGTAATCAGCCCCACCATGTTCACCCACGTAAATCACATGTTTGACGGCTCCACCAAGAGTCTATATGCCAGCACGGATGGTCTGTTGGATGCCCAATTAGAGTTTATGCTGCTGCTACTTATTGACCCATCCCCATCATGACATCATATCAGACCTATCAAGCATTTGCTGAGATGTTGAAAAAGGAGATAAAGGAGCAGCCACACACCTTCTCCGGGATGGTAGATATACCGGTAGCAGTACAGGAAATGCATTGTCAACAAGAAGGCGAGCAACTGCAGTGGGTGAGCTGGTATGAACAGAATGCCAGAGAGGCAAGGAGACAAAGGGACCACAACCCTGTCCAAGAATGGGAGAGCCTCACCCGGCAGGAGGAGGGCATCGTAGGGCCAAACTTGTATGATTTCTCAGTTGACGAGTATGATGAGTCTGTAGAAGTCTTGCAGTGGGAAGAGGAAAGGGTGGAGTAGAAATCCAAGAAAGTCTGCCAACGGCGGGCGTACTACCAGGCGGACAAGGTGAAGTTCTAGATGGCATGGCTGCGAAAGCACTGTACCCTGACATTATGCTGGATGAGGGGTGTTTGAGAGAGGTATCTCTCCACACCATCAAGCTTGATTGGTTCGCCAGGCTCTCCAAGATGAATCCCACAACAACTCATCAGCAGTTCCTACAGGTGATAGCACGACATTAAGAACTAGGTATGCCATGGCTAAATCGGAGTGGCAAAAGCAGCCTGAACTATATCCCGCCTTAGTACCTGGGGAGGGTGGAACACTACATGGCTGGCGACTCCAGCAGATTGACACCATCAGGATGAATCTTGTTCATGCGACAGAAACGTACAGCCGAACACGGAGGCAATATAAAACAGTTTACAACAGTCTAGCATGTACAAGCAAAGCTGCTGGTGTGATTGGAGCCAGTGCTGGTGTGTCCGCCGTTGCCACCCTCGCTACAGGCGTGGGTGCTATCGTTGCTATCCCGCTGGGTGGTGTGACCCTTGTCGCTACTGTTCTGGCCACCGACGTGGCAGTTGGACAGCGGCAGATCACCTGGAAGCTGGAGAAGCATGATAAGTATGTAACACTGGCACAGAGCAGCCTAGGGGCTATCGACGAGTCTGTCAGCAAAGCTCTCGAGGATGGGCAGGTCAGTGATGAAGAGTACCACCATATATTGAAGCTCCAAACTCTGTACAGCACAGAGAAACCCAAAGTGCGCCAGCAATACCTCAAAGGCTCAAGAGGGCGGGTAGACATGGAGGAGTAAAAAAAACGAGATGCAGTGGTGGGGCCGCATCGAAGATCTATACGGTGTCAAATAGTATGTTGTGTCCGTGGCTGGGACAGCGGCTTTAAGATGACTACTATAGATGGCCGTCCAGACGAACCTCATTACAATCGACCAGAGCCAACCACCCCTCCTGAGTACACTCTGGACCCGCTCGAGAGCTGGACCACGTGGTCTCCTGGATGACATACCAGACCTAACACCTATTTCGATCACAGTTGACGGGCAGTCCCGCATCAGCTTCTCCAACAATCCACGACCGCTAACCAACCTTGCAATCACTATCAAGGATGCAAAGAAAGCTCATACATGGATGGCAGGCCCGAATCTCTCGTTCTGGAACAAACAGCTGAACTTTGCCATGTGGTGTACCACAGCGGGATGCGGTATCAGCGAGGGTTTGCTGCACTCCTATTCTGGTACCCCAAAGCTGTGCTCATTGCCAGCTGTCTCAGATTCCATGTGTACTACATAGTGAGACGAATCCTTTATGAGCTGGGCGCAAACCTTCCTGATGTGAATGATTTCGATCCACAGGCCATGGGAACCACTAGCTACAGCCTCTCAGCAGCCAGTAAACTTCAACGAGAGTTCAACGCCCACTCAGAGTATCGTTTCCACGGTGGAGACAACAGCAGTCTAGGCATTATGTATGGTGATCCGAGATGAGACTACTCAGGCTTCCCCGATCAAACACCCCGGAAAATCGGTCGTCGGAAGACGGCGACGTTCTCATTCGACTCAGACTCTGAAGCTGAGGCACTGGTGCAGAATATGCATATCACCGGAATCAGGCAGGACCATCCAGATGCGTGGAAATACTTTAACCCACACACAACCTCAAGGCTTACACTAGCGGGGATTGTTCGAATCAACCAGTCCTTAGAAGTATTATGTTATTGTCTTCTGATGGCCCAGACCAAGCTGCGCATTTAAACGCGTTGTATAATCAGGGCTTAAACGATGACGTCAATGGTACAAATTGTAAAGCAACTCCCGGAGAGCCAGGCGAGTCTCCAGAAGGTGGAGAAGCTGCTCAAAAGGAAGAGCCAGAAGCTACTGACCCAGGCTAAGCCCCTGATCATTCATGTCGCCAGTAACCTGGTGGCGAATGTGGCCATGGTGAAGATGACAGGTTGTAATGAGGTCATTCATCCCGCTGGAGCCACTGTCCTAGCTACAGTGGCGAGTACAGTTGTCGACCAATGTCTAGGAATAACACAGGGCAGCGATGTGAGGTATGCTCGGAGTCGATGAGGCTGGTGCCATCAAGGCCATGGCCGAGTCCTACGAACATGACCTTGTTAAGGATCTCCTGAAACCACGGAGCTCATTCCAACAAGATGGGGAGAATTTCAAGGTGGACACAATCGGCCTGAGCTATATCACATTGGATGGCCAAGCGAATGCAACAGCAAAGCTCCAACTACCCGAGGTGAAGAAGTCAGGATTATTTGGCCTGCTGTTTAAGATCGCATAATAAGCATGGCTGCTCGAGCTTGCATCATATGGATACTCGAGATGCTAGCCACTGTGGGCACTGACACAAGCCCTCTGCATTACCTTCTCATCTGTTGTTGTGATTTCATGCTTGATGCCTCTATCGCATCCTTCATATCAGCCGGCGGTACAACGCTACCAACACTGCAGGTAAAAGAGCTGATACAGGAAGTACTGCCATTTAGTCTCCCAGCTATAGATGAGGCTATGGCTGAAGAGCTGCTGACCACCTTTCACACGCACATGCAACATGTCAGCGCCATACAGCAGTAGACCAGATGATGCCAGTCAGGTGGGGCTGATCACCAAGACACACAACCTGCAAGCACCGATGGAGAAGCTTTTCGCAGCTCGACTAACTGAACCACTTGTTCTAGTTATCGACGACCCCGCGATGGACCAAAAAGACAGTCACATACCTCAGCAACATCTCCAGATGTATTCGGCACACCAAGATCACTGTCTTCATCCTCTTTCAGAAGTACAACCCGTGAGATATCGCCTGATATCCGGCACAATGTGAGGCTCCAAGAGTGTCCATGCCCTGCTTGAGATGATATACGACAGCCTGATCCTCAAGGAGACAAAGCAAGACTTCATCGCAGGTGTGCAGAAGGTCACAGATATATACCTCCTCATCTTCAGCAACAAGGAGACAGAGGAGCTTGCACACTTCAAGCCCTCACTGGAGAAGACTCAGAACTTCAGCTACAAGTTGAATTCCACGGGGAAGCTCAAATGTTAGTCAGGTCGACATGCCTGATGTGTCAGCCGGGATGTTTTTACAGGCTGGAGGAACTTCGTCCGCGGTCTCCGCTACTTACGGAACCTTCCGCTACTATGTCCATAGACTCTGCTGCCCCAGAGGGTTTGGGTAGTTGTTTCTGAAACTCTATCCACTGAGGATCAGATGCTATGACTCAGACTGCGCAGCTGTAGCAGTCTTGGTTCAGAAGGGAGGGGTGCTTCAGGAGGTGGGGAAACCATAAAACTTCAAACTTGTGGTGGCTGGGACCAATGTACTCGGCGAGGTGTGTGATCTGGCTGATTGCTGTCTCTATTGACAGAAAACGAAGTCATATGCCTTACTCCGCCTAACCAGTGGCCACGAGGATCTCGAGTTGGCACTCGGTGGTCAGTGGCACCTCGGAGGAAGGGACATCCTGCCTAACCATGACAACCAGCTCAACTTTTATGTTGGGAACCTGCTCGGAGAGCAATGGGGCACTCACATGGTCGGAGTAACGGTGCTGTACTTTGGATATAGCAAGGTTCACTTCTCATAAAATGGAGGTATTCAGCTTGAACGTGCATAGAGCTTAGCTCCAGCAGCTGCTACAGCTACCACCACAGCTCCTACTACTATGGCCCTCGGCCGTCTTCTAACCTCTTAATGCCTCATTAAGTTGAGTTGGCTCAGAGAGCGTTACAGCCTCGTAGTACTCATCAAGACTCTCATCAGCCTTGTGGATGTTCTGGCTAGCTTGATCCTTTTGTTGACGTCGGCCGTGCCTCTCTTTGGTGCATATGCTCGAGTGCCTTGCTGTGCTCAAACTTCTCCTTAGACAGCTTATCCATTACCTGGTTATGAAATCTTCTCTCTACCTTTGCTGCCTTATGGTCAGCGAAACTGAGACCCCAGTTCGCCAATGCAAACATGCCTGCATTCAAGATTACATATGCCATGTCTATACAGGCGATTTAAACTCACCATATAGTCAGCAGGACTGCACGCAATGTCTGTACCAGAAGCTTTCGAGGATCCAGCTGGGACCGTGATGAGGACTATGATAAGGACGACTATGATGAAAACGAGGACAATGATGCGGATGCCTATGATGAGGACACCTATGATGAGGACTATGATGGTAATGATGTAGAGCCGAAATCCAGCGGTCTAATCCACCGAGCCAAGGGAATTTATTGTACCTATGTGAAGGGCTCTCTTGGCCCACTAACGGCAGTTGGGACTCTGATTGCTATGTCCACGATGGAGTCTGGCGAGGCGGTCTGCAAAATTGCCAACAGTGCTCTGCATGTAGCTGAGAAGATCTCTGAGGCTATTCCAGACATCACCACGGGGGCAGGTACCTTCTTTGGCATTGCGGTCCATGGCTCCCGTATGTTGCGATAGCACTCGCAGTCATCTGGGCTGCCGAACATTTAAGACATGCTATATAAGATTGCTTCTCTGCATGACCTCGTCAAGTCCCTTAACTGGCAAGCCTTTGTCGATAAGCTTCCTTTCGGTGATGCGCCAGCGCTGCAGAGATTAGACAGCAGTGTTCACAGGTATTCGAAGAGGTGTGCATCGATGGTCGGATGAACGACGGTCGTCTGTTCGTCTGCCCAGAGTTTGACCAAGCTGTACAGGAAAGGACAGTAGTCAACGTCAGCAATGAAATCCGAGATCCTGACAGCCGCTTTTGAAGATCTCTAATACCAGCCCGGCAGCTATTATCACGAGCCTCACCAGCTGCTCGAGACTGCACATCGCAAGGGTCATAGATTCACCTTGGGGATGGTTAGCCAGTGGCTTACCAGACAGTTGATGTGGCAGATCTACAGACCTTGTCAACAGCACATTCGGTAAACACACTTCAAAGAACCTGTCCCGAACAGAGTCCATCAGGCTGATGTGCTGGTCCTTCCACATGATCGGGTCTGTTCTAAAGGAACATAACACACGTGTCATGCG
>CM067363.1:33794536-33922332 GCA_034401795.1 Chaetoderma sp. LZ-2023a | reverse complement strand
ACGACACGACGATGTTATGGGTTCCCGCCCCTGCAGCTCTATCGACACTGGAACTCGTTATGTAACAGGAAATATCGCTTTCAATCCTTTTGGAAGCTGTGGAATGTGGTTCTAAAATCCTCATGAAAGTCAAGATGCAACATGTGATTCCAAAATGCTCTACAATTGCAACAGCTCAGAGCCAAACAGGTATCAGGAATGTAAAGTAGGCCACAACATCAACTTGTAAGTAAATTTAGCATACGTTTCCTACGCGTTATTCTATCTAGTCTGCCTGGACCAGATACAATGCTACGTAAGAACGGCATGTTACAGTTATGAGGTCATGTGATGAATTGTGACTTCACCAAAGACGTGAGATTTCTATACTAGTGACTGACATTATGATTGTGACATCAGCTAACTAGTGGTGTAATTGATTATGACGTCAGATTATTGAGTGACATATAGAATCACACGAATGGAGAGGACTACATTTATCAATCCAGACGCCGGAAATCAATACACATGTTAGCTTACATATGATGCAATTCCACAGAACATATCTGTGCTTAATTAAATTATCTTAAATCGCTTCTCCCATTAGTTATTTGGCATGAGTGGAGCAGTACCTAGTTAGATTACTGGAATTCGCGTATGCCATTAGATAAAGAGACGAAGAGGATGCTCTACTGACCAGCGGAAAGAGAAACTTAATTTGAGATTTGTAGAATAAATGGGAACTCTTTTATTCAATCAGTCAAACAGGATTAACTTCGATTTCCTAATATGGCGTGTCCTTGAGCATGTATGGATCATGTCAGCGAAAACAGTGTTCTAAAATGGTCTCCAGAAATATCAATTTGCAGGTCAAGAAAATCGTTCATATGTATAATCATCACATGAGCTGCAAATGGACAATTTCTATAAGTAAATTGAACTGGGCCTTTTACCAATTTACGGGCTAACGGAGCCAGTCATTTCAGTGGTAAATTTTCAAAATTAGTTTTCTTGTAGCCTCCAAATAGACGGTCCTCAAGACAACTGCCGGTTTTACCACTATAAACCACAAGTTGACACAAGAGGGGTTAATAGTCAATATTATTACCAAACCTTGGTAATCGGGAAGGTTACTACGATGTTACCATCAAATTACAGACTATGACTGGAAAGACTAAAAAACGTTTAAACGTTAAACGTTCAATAAATGAATGTTTAAGCGTTTACCCTCATTCATTCCGAATCCACATCCATAATACATAGCTCTGATTAACTTGATATTATTGTTTACTAGAGGTGCTGATTATATAAGTTATATCATCTAAAAAACTTCTTTTTGAGTTTCTGCGGTGACATTTTGAGAGGGGTAGCATACTTTCTATTTAAACACCCACATTTCTTTTTTATATGTATCTAATTATTCTAGTTGCCACTACTAAAAACAAGAACTAGAAAGTGACTGCCATCTATTCAGTCAGCTATTCATCGCTTCACAAGTCCACATCACAACACTGTAGGAATTCTTCACACATGAAAACCATCCATGGCCACCAGCATTGTGCAGACAACAAGACAAGGCTATTCCGTTGCATTGATCCAGCTGTACAGCCAGACACACCATCTCACTGTGATGCCAAAGTGTTGGATGGTGCTGCCATAGTGCATGCCTTGCCACAGGAAAGCACATCTACTTCGGTAAATATAGTGACAACATTTTCAACCCATGGACAGAAAGACAACTTTAAAACGGTTCCAGGATTGGCATAGTTTGGGACACATAGATGTGACAGACTTAAAACGACAACCAGGGAGAAACGAAGGAAAGTCGTTCGGAGAAAGGTATTCCGCAACGGAAAGTTACCAACTTACTTTGCTGGTTTCCTTCAGGAAGAGCTCTTTGCTCTACTAACGGAGGACGTAGTCAATCACGAATATCTACTTAACAAACATGTATCTATTACCTCTGGTTCGGCAGTGCGGTCAAATCACTACAACATCACGGTGGAGGAGAGTGATCATGAAGAGGCAGCCAGTAGAATATGCTTGCATTTGAATGATGCTCTTAAAGAGGGTGCGCCTACTATTATCATTACCACCGTGGACACTAATTCACCTTTCCAGAGTATCCATCCATCATCTGACCTCATATGACGTCATAATCAGCCCAGCGCGTGTATGATGACGTCACAATCATTACGTCGCAAGAGAGTTCCATATAGACCGTCATCAAATCTCAAAAACTCCGACACGTTGTATGAATTGTATGTCTTTGTAATTCTTTGCAATTTAATAAATATGCTGTTGAATATTTTGAAACTAATTTGAGTGGGCGCTGTTGCTGCCTTCGGGGCCACAGCTTACCTGTGTAGTTTATTGGAAATTGATAGTCAAGCTGTTCAGAGATCGATCGATCCCAACATGAGCGAGGTGTAAGTGGAGTTTAGCTAGAGATGGGCGCGGAATAGCTTAAACCGGAAAGGTCCATTTGATTGTGATTATTATTATTATTATTATTATTATTATTATTATTATTATTATTATGTATTATCATTTAATTCAGGTCTGCCAGGAACTTGGTGAGGACACAGTTCGTGCTCTACTATTTTTCCATGTCTTCTCTGGCTCCAATACAGCATCACAGTTTAGCGGTAAAGCGATTTACCAAAATTTGTCAAAATGTGTTTGGAAGACACCGAATGATCCCTCATCACATCACTGACTGCATTTGTTCCAGAAGAATTACATCTCCAGTATTCAGAATAATAGAGAGATTTGCCTGTATCATGTATGACATCACTAATCCCGATGTCGATGTGAATGAACTTCGACAGGAGATATTCACAAGAAAAGTTAAGATGATGGAAAAGCTTCCCCCCCCCCACCCAGAGCGCACTGCTCCAACATGTAAACCGACGCCTATACCAAGCCAGTATTTGGAGAGGAAGTCTGAATCCAAAGATATCTGCACCTAATCCTGAAGGCTTTGGGTGGACCAAAGGAGGAACTGTCGCTGTTAGCTGTAGAGAGTTAATCAAGTGTGGATGTAGGGCGACACCTAGTTGTTCAAAGAATGGACCTTTCCGGTTTTTGCTATGCCCCGCCCATCTCTAACTAAGCTCCACCCACACCACGCTCGTGTTGGGGATCGATCGTTCTCTGAACACCCTGATTATCAATTTCCAAAAAACTACACAGGTAAGCTGTTGAAGATTTTTGAAACTGATTTGACTCGGTGCTGTTGATGCCTAAAGCCGCAACAGCGCCCAGTCAAATTAGTTTCAAAATATTCAACAGCATGTTTATTAAATAGCAAAGAATTACAAAGACATACAATTTATGCAACGTGTCGGACTTTTCGAGATTGATGACGGTCTATATGGAACCCTTTGTGACGTAATGATTGGTGACGTCATCATACACGCGCTGAGCTGATTATGACGTAATACGAGGTCAGATGATGGTTGGATACTCTGGAAAGGTGAATTGCGAGTACAGGAATGCTGGGCTCACATGCACAGCATTGTGTCTTTGTCATGAGAATTGTGAGACATAATTTGACCATGATCGACTGACATTGGAACCCTTTATAAAGTCATCAACTCAGTGCAATTATCATGACAGAAATGGTGCAATTGAACATAAAAATGTTGGTTTAGACACCACGTTTATGTTTCTATTTTGCATATAAGCTGAGTATGGAAAGTATGAAACCCCACAACATAATTTGACCGTTGACCTTGACCTTAGCGGGAACTTGAACTTTTAAATTTGGCAGCCTCTTACCCGCTAGAAAATTGTGTATTGTCCTAAGGTACATCTGTGGCAAATGTGGTGGTTTGTACCAGCGTGTCACAGCCAGTCTCTGGGAAAAATATGAAAAAAAAACCCCATATAATTTGACCTTTGCCCTCGACCTCAGCGTGACGTTGACCGTTAAATTTTGGCACCCCCTCTAAAATATTTGGTATTGTCCTAAGGCACACCGTGACAAGGTTGGTGCTTTATTACAGCGTGTCACGATCATTCCCCTAAGCCACTCCACTACACTGAATCGTGGTGTATAATCAACAAATCCCCCCTCCATTGACTGCTCAAGTCCCCGAAGAATATATCTTTTGAAACTGAAGGGGCGATGAATATAGACACCATGCTAAATCCAATGGAGTAAGCCTACAGATATTACCAAAATCAGACAAGAAATATGTAAGTGACGTGCAGGGGAAGAACATAAACAGAGCGATGATAAGGCCGCCACAGTATGGAGGAATCTAGTTTTATCTATGCCCCGCCCATCTCTAGCTAAGCTCACCCACACTTCGCCCGCGTTGGGATCGGTCGATCTCTGAACTTGCTGACTATTAATTTTCAGAAAACTGTGGCGGTAAGCAGTTGAATAATGGCATTGGCAGCAACAGCGCCCAGTCAAATTAGTTTTAAAAACATTCAACAGCATGTTTATTAAATACCAAAGCCATACAATTCGTACAATGTATCGGACTATTACGCGTTTAAGACGGGATAAATCGAGTCATTCCTGCTGTAATTGATTATGACGTCATCATACACGTCCCGTAGTTGACGTCATATGATGGATGGATGAACCATTTCTTATTCACATCAGATGATTCCTGACAGAAGAATATGAATCATCACAGCATGCGCAATACATGGGTGGAGCTTAGCTAGAGATGGGCTGTGCATAGCTAGAACTGGAAACCTCTATTCATCAAGAGAGTCACAGAGTAATTTAACTACTCATGTTTTGTAACTGTCTGTGTTTGCATGGATCATGACCATTGCTGACTGACTGTTGCCACTATAAATTTACGGCATTGTCAGTCCTTCTTCACAACAGATGATTGCCGACAGGAGCAGTAGTCCAGTCAAAATAAGGTTTAACCCACCACTAATTACAACAGAAACGAAACCACTTTTATTATTTTTCTTTAGGGTGTAGAAATGATATCTTAAAAATCTAGTAAAAATCTTTTTAGTGGAACATGTTAAATTCAAGATGGATACTAAGATGGCCGCCGATCGAGTATAAAAAGCGTGTATCACGATAATGGCCCATTTTACATCACACAAATGTGTTGCAAACAAATAGAAATATTCCACCAATCTGCGTGCAAAAATTTCGTTATCACAATATTCCCACTCTACGACATTATAGTCCCAATATGGCCACCAGTCTAAATAATAGGTAACACTAAAATTCGATGTTTGAAATGACTTCTACATTCATGTAATTTTCATTTTCATCCAGATCACCATTTGACATGTTTTGACAAATGCCCCTGCACCCAGAACAAGCAGACGAACAATCAAGTCCATGCCGACGACATCCGCATCGAATAGTACCACAGCCTTATCTACAGGTGCATCTCACAAGTTCAAGCAGAACTGCGGGGCAGGATCTAAGTCAGACTGTACTTGTAACATTTACCCTCTGAAATCTTCCAGCCCCATTCTTCAGCATTCAAGACATTCCCTTTCCAGTGCTGGATTTGATGGGACTGTCGTACTTCATCGCAGCAGATGTTGGTGGTAACATGTTTGGGTGGATGGCCTTTTTACTGCTTGTTACAAGCTCCTAGAATCGCTGATACCTTATCATGTTAAGATTGTCACTTTCTGTTCCTTTATACCGAATAACCATGACCTTCTCACCAAGCAGATATGAGATCTTTCTTCGATGATGCCGCACTTTCAAATACTTTGGCCTGGTCACGGAAACCTTATTGTCATTCATGAGTTTCAGTCAGACGGATTTGCATATACCAAATATTCTCGACGTTGTATCGCATCCGAGAATATTCTCGTAAACTCTCTTCCCTAGTGTACGCCTGATGGAATTCACACTTATACATTTTGGATGTGCTCCTTTCTTCGCTCAGGACGGAAGTGAATTTCATGCGTGTTCCTCCCATCATGATGTATGAGGATGAGGAGAATAAGCAGGTCAGTGACATCACCGAACGGTACTGCTTCACAGATCTTTAAAACATTAATTGCTACTTGTACGTTTAAAACACCGGCGGTTCCTTTGGCATGTGCTACCTCACAATCACACTGAGCTAGCTGTTCACCTAATGCAATTAGAGAGACATTCTTTCTTGTTCGACTGCAGTTTCATGGATGGACTGAAAATCACTTTGCTGCCCTGCGTCTATGGGGATTGTCTTTTGTTGACGGGCATATATTGTAGCCATCGAAAACAACCACTGATTGATCATAGTCTGTTGTCACATAGTTGCTATAGTCTTGCAATATATTGCCATACCTGCTATCCACTTGCCATGGAATACGATGGAGAAGAGCGCCTCCATCAAGTATATATTTGAACTTATGACTTTGTGACCATTTGCCAGATCGTTTGTCCGAGATCCTGTGATGATTAACCTTTGAAACAGAAGCAAGGCATCTATCTGGACCATATCACTGCCAATCTTGACGGCATCCTTGGATTCAAATGTTATAGCCTATTTCTTTCTTCTGAGGGAATGCGTGAGAATGGGTTGCCTATCCATTTCATTAAGAATGACATTTCCGATTTGCTTTGCGCTTTACATTTACGTGTGCTTCTAGAATGGGCAGTGGCTCTTGTTTGCCTAGCTAGTGGTAACTCTTTATGTTGCTCACTTGTGTCATATGTGACTGATAAGAGCTGCTCCATGGCAAAATTAACTCCCGTATGCGCGGGTCTTGACAAACACCAAACTATTCGATGTGTTTCAGTCATGACCCTACCTCTGGTGAGGCCACAACTCGTCTTAAGACTCCTCATTAGAATCTGTCCAATCACAAGGTCTGGTGATGATCCAGTCGAAAAACAATCTGACCTCCGTAGTCCCTGGGAGAATTGCATGTAACCCTGAGGGTGACTAGTATAATATATAGGGCTATCAGGACAGAGGTTGGTTGGAGCCGCGGATCACGGATCAGCAGCTACAGGAGGTAGGTGGGCTGTCAGAACAGAGGGACGGATGGCTGCGATGTGCTTTACAACGCAGGGCCCACCCCCAACCCCCCGGTGGGCCCTCCATCCATTGTTCAGACAATGCCAGGCAAGTACAAAACTTCCATTTAGACCTACGACATCATAAGTTTATTCACACCAGGCAAGTACAAAACTTCCACCACAAACCCATATGTTTACTCATAAGATTCCGAACTATGAATACATGCAATCACAATAAGTTCACAGACGAGGACGTGTATTACAACGCAGGGTCCACAACGACCCCTCACAGCGAGCCACCAGTTCCAACATCATAAAGGAAGCCCAAAGCAGAGGCATGACTGTACCCATACAGGAAGCCCAAAGCAGAGACACACCTGCACAAGAATCTCACAGATGAGGTGCTCGACCTCCTCTTCGACTGCTTCATTGATGATATTACTCTAAAATAAAAAATCTAGCAACACATTTATTTTGGTCCAATAGCATCATCCATATTGATACTGTGGATCGTTAGCAGATGATCTAAATAATGTCTTAGTTCTGTTATTGCCATTGCTGTCAGTGGATAGCGACTAATCCATAACTCAGCAACTGGGGTTTTTTTTCGGGCGAGTACCTCGTCTACTACTATTGCGAATGATAGGTCAGGAGAAGCTCTCCAGAACTCAAGTGATTTATTTGCATCACCTGTTTGTGGGGCCCGTTCTGAAACACTTATTTTATAACTACTGATCATGATGATAGACATAATGCTGCTGCTGCTGCTGCTGATGATGATGATGATAGACATAATGCTGCTGCTGCTGACGATGATGATAGACATAATGTTGATGATGATGATGATGATGATGATGATGATGATAGACATAATGCTGATGATAATGATGATGATGATGATGATGATGCTAGACATAATGTTGATGATGATGATGATGATGATGATGATGATGATGATGATCGTGATGATGGTGATGATAGACATAATGCTGCTGCTGCTGCTGATGATGATGATAGACATAATGCTGATGATAATTATGATGATGATGATGATGATGATGATGATGATGATGATGATGATGATGATGATGATGATAGACATAATGGTGGATCACAAATACATGCCCAGCCTCATGTCTCCATATCAAACAAACTGATTCAAACAAACACGTAGTCACGATCGGTGTCAGATCGGCATGAGGGGATTACCTTGGCAGAATGCTAAGGTGCCTACTATCTGCACCATGACAGACTCTAACATGTTCACAGATGACACAGAGGATCTGGTGCCTCTTCGGCTGCAGACAACAACGCCCAGCCCTTTCTACACCATAGAAATGGCAGACAGACTCAATTTCCTCACGTGGGTGAAATCGGTCATAGATATTTTTCCACAGATGGTCACGGAAAGGATTGTACTGGGGCTCATCTCGGAAGTGGGCCCACTTGGCATCTAATATCATGGCTGTCTGTGAGGCAGCCACCACAGGTATGAGCAATAGTACAACCAGCATTCTATACATGGAGGGTTAAACCGAACAAGGTGAACATCTCGAGAAATATCTGTCTCAGATCATGCCCTGTGCTGGCGTCGATGCCGATCTTCATCGAATCTGGGGCATGTCTTAGCTGCTTCACTTTACTACCAGCTAGAAGCGGCAGCTCCAGCACAATGGGTGTTGTTTGCGGGCTTGTAAGCCTGACATGCTCGAGCAGCTTTACTGAGCCCTTCGACTTTGGAGGAATGCCACACACACCCTATCTGCAGGATGGCATCCTGAATATTGGTGACTTCCTCTGGTCCATCAAAGGGGCGACGCAGCAGGAGCTTTCCTCCAGTGACCCCAAACCTATGACCCACTGCAACTAGGGTTGTGCCCTGTCCTATATAGGTCAGGAACGATGTCCCCAGTTATAAAGCTTCTAGACTGTGCCATCCTTCTTCACAATGCTGGAGAGTGGGATGACCTCCAGGTCAATAACCACTGGAGGTCTATATAGTGGCAGCCACGTTTGCCAGTTACCACCAGGTCCAGCGCAATACCATACCGCATTCTTTTCGAAGACTACCTGCAGCTGTTTCGCCAGGGTCAGCACAACACCATCATGTGACACCGGTGGGGCATGCTTCACAGCCGGTTCAAAGACATGAAAGCTGAGATCAGCATCCAAAGTGTTAACATCCTCAACCTTGTCTGCTGACTGTTTTATCAGGGGTGGATTATGAAATTCTTCTTCGCGAGGTCATAGTGGAATACTATTTTGTCACCATCCCTCTCTCGACCCAGACGTTCCTTCGAGACATCCTTTAGGTCAGTGAGCAGCTCTACACCATCTCCACCGACGGAATGGAGGGAGAATGTCTTGGAGTCTGCTCCATATTGGAGGACGAACGACTTGCAATTGCTTTCCTTAACCTTGGTGGCATCAACGTCATCCACGTCCACGAGATCGGCCAGACCGGTCGAGTGAGCAAATATAGGCTCCATTGTATATCTGTATGGGGTGGGGGGTTTAAACGGAGTGTATAGCAATACTGATCGTCCGATTGCTATTCCAAAATGGGGAGAATGTCATCAGACCATCTTTAGTTGGTAGACGTGTGGTTCAGTATCGCATAGAATGAGTTTTCTTCAAGGTAGCTCAGCATTCCACCACGTGCGCACACGGCGATGTGTTACATCCACCACCGGGAAGTATCTACCACAGCTCACTGACTGAAGTAGGGTTAGATGTGTTAGAATATCTGCCAGGAGCCACCAGCAAACTGTAATCAGCCCCACCATGTTCACCCACGTAAATCACATGTTTGACGGCTCCACCAAGAGTCTATATGCCAGCACGGATGGTCTGTTGGATGCCCAATTAGAGTTTATGCTGCTGCTACTTATTGACCCATCCCCATCATGACATCATATCAGACCTATCAAGCATTTGCTGAGATGTTGAAAAAGGAGATAAAGGAGCAGCCACACACCTTCTCCGGGATGGTAGATATACCGGTAGCAGTACAGGAAATGCATTGTCAACAAGAAGGCGAGCAACTGCAGTGGGTGAGCTGGTATGAACAGAATGCCAGAGAGGCAAGGAGACAAAGGGACCACAACCCTGTCCAAGAATGGGAGAGCCTCACCCGGCAGGAGGAGGGCATCGTAGGGCCAAACTTGTATGATTTCTCAGTTGACGAGTATGATGAGTCTGTAGAAGTCTTGCAGTGGGAAGAGGAAAGGGTGGAGTAGAAATCCAAGAAAGTCTGCCAACGGCGGGCGTACTACCAGGCGGACAAGGTGAAGTTCTAGATGGCATGGCTGCGAAAGCACTGTACCCTGACATTATGCTGGATGAGGGGTGTTTGAGAGAGGTATCTCTCCACACCATCAAGCTTGATTGGTTCGCCAGGCTCTCCAAGATGAATCCCACAACAACTCATCAGCAGTTCCTACAGGTGATAGCACGACATTAAGAACTAGGTATGCCATGGCTAAATCGGAGTGGCAAAAGCAGCCTGAACTATATCCCGCCTTAGTACCTGGGGAGGGTGGAACACTACATGGCTGGCGACTCCAGCAGATTGACACCATCAGGATGAATCTTGTTCATGCGACAGAAACGTACAGCCGAACACGGAGGCAATATAAAACAGTTTACAACAGTCTAGCATGTACAAGCAAAGCTGCTGGTGTGATTGGAGCCAGTGCTGGTGTGTCCGCCGTTGCCACCCTCGCTACAGGCGTGGGTGCTATCGTTGCTATCCCGCTGGGTGGTGTGACCCTTGTCGCTACTGTTCTGGCCACCGACGTGGCAGTTGGACAGCGGCAGATCACCTGGAAGCTGGAGAAGCATGATAAGTATGTAACACTGGCACAGAGCAGCCTAGGGGCTATCGACGAGTCTGTCAGCAAAGCTCTCGAGGATGGGCAGGTCAGTGATGAAGAGTACCACCATATATTGAAGCTCCAAACTCTGTACAGCACAGAGAAACCCAAAGTGCGCCAGCAATACCTCAAAGGCTCAAGAGGGCGGGTAGACATGGAGGAGTAAAAAAACGAGATGCAGTGGTGGGGCCGCATCGAAGATCTATACGGTGTCAAATAGTATGTTGTGTCCGTGGCTGGGACAGCGGCTTTAAGATGACTACTATAGATGGCCGTCCAGACGAACCTCATTACAATCGACCAGAGCCAACCACCCCTCCTGAGTACACTCTGGACCCGCTCGAGAGCTGGACCACGTGGTCTCCTGGATGACATACCAGACCTAACACCTATTTCGATCACAGTTGACGGGCAGTCCCGCATCAGCTTCTCCAACAATCCACGACCGCTAACCAACCTTGCAATCACTATCAAGGATGCAAAGAAAGCTCATACATGGATGGCAGGCCCGAATCTCTCGTTCTGGAACAAACAGCTGAACTTTGCCATGTGGTGTACCACAGCGGGATGCGGTATCAGCGAGGGTTTGCTGCACTCCTATTCTGGTACCCCAAAGCTGTGCTCATTGCCAGCTGTCTCAGATTCCATGTGTACTACATAGTGAGACGAATCCTTTATGAGCTGGGCGCAAACCTTCCTGATGTGAATGATTTCGATCCACAGGCCATGGGAACCACTAGCTACAGCCTCTCAGCAGCCAGTAAACTTCAACGAGAGTTCAACGCCCACTCAGAGTATCGTTTCCACGGTGGAGACAACAGCAGTCTAGGCATTATGTATGGTGATCCGAGATGAGACTACTCAGGCTTCCCCGATCAAACACCCCGGAAAATCGGTCGTCGGAAGACGGCGACGTTCTCATTCGACTCAGACTCTGAAGCTGAGGCACTGGTGCAGAATATGCATATCACCGGAATCAGGCAGGACCATCCAGATGCGTGGAAATACTTTAACCCACACACAACCTCAAGGCTTACACTAGCGGGGATTGTTCGAATCAACCAGTCCTTAGAAGTATTATGTTATTGTCTTCTGATGGCCCAGACCAAGCTGCGCATTTAAACGCGTTGTATAATCAGGGCTTAAACGATGACGTCAATGGTACAAATTGTAAAGCAACTCCCGGAGAGCCAGGCGAGTCTCCAGAAGGTGGAGAAGCTGCTCAAAAGGAAGAGCCAGAAGCTACTGACCCAGGCTAAGCCCCTGATCATTCATGTCGCCAGTAACCTGGTGGCGAATGTGGCCATGGTGAAGATGACAGGTTGTAATGAGGTCATTCATCCCGCTGGAGCCACTGTCCTAGCTACAGTGGCGAGTACAGTTGTCGACCAATGTCTAGGAATAACACAGGGCAGCGATGTGAGGTATGCTCGGAGTCGATGAGGCTGGTGCCATCAAGGCCATGGCCGAGTCCTACGAACATGACCTTGTTAAGGATCTCCTGAAACCACGGAGCTCATTCCAACAAGATGGGGAGAATTTCAAGGTGGACACAATCGGCCTGAGCTATATCACATTGGATGGCCAAGCGAATGCAACAGCAAAGCTCCAACTACCCGAGGTGAAGAAGTCAGGATTATTTGGCCTGCTGTTTAAGATCGCATAATAAGCATGGCTGCTCGAGCTTGCATCATATGGATACTCGAGATGCTAGCCACTGTGGGCACTGACACAAGCCCTCTGCATTACCTTCTCATCTGTTGTTGTGATTTCATGCTTGATGCCTCTATCGCATCCTTCATATCAGCCGGCGGTACAACGCTACCAACACTGCAGGTAAAAGAGCTGATACAGGAAGTACTGCCATTTAGTCTCCCAGCTATAGATGAGGCTATGGCTGAAGAGCTGCTGACCACCTTTCACACGCACATGCAACATGTCAGCGCCATACAGCAGTAGACCAGATGATGCCAGTCAGGTGGGGCTGATCACCAAGACACACAACCTGCAAGCACCGATGGAGAAGCTTTTCGCAGCTCGACTAACTGAACCACTTGTTCTAGTTATCGACGACCCCGCGATGGACCAAAAAGACAGTCACATACCTCAGCAACATCTCCAGATGTATTCGGCACACCAAGATCACTGTCTTCATCCTCTTTCAGAAGTACACCCGTGAGATATCGCCTGATATCCGGCACAATGTGAGGCTCCAAGAGTGTCCATGCCCTGCTTGAGATGATATACGACAGCCTGATCCTCAAGGAGACAAAGCAAGACTTCATCGCAGGTGTGCAGAAGGTCACAGATATATACCTCCTCATCTTCAGCAACAAGGAGACAGAGGAGCTTGCACACTTCAAGCCCTCACTGGAGAAGACTCAGAACTTCAGCTACAAGTTGAATTCCACGGGGAAGCTCAAATGTTAGTCAGGTCGACATGCCTGATGTGTCAGCCGGGATGTTTTTACAGGCTGGAGGAACTTCGTCCGCGGTCTCCGCTACTTACGGAACCTTCCGCTACTATGTCCATAGACTCTGCTGCCCCAGAGGGTTTGGGTAGTTGTTTCTGAAACTCTATCCACTGAGGATCAGATGCTATGACTCAGACTGCGCAGCTGTAGCAGTCTTGGTTCAGAAGGGAGGGGTGCTTCAGGAGGTGGGGAAACCATAAAACTTCAAACTTGTGGTGGCTGGGACCAATGTACTCGGCGAGGTGTGTGATCTGGCTGATTGCTGTCTCTATTGACAGAAAACGAAGTCATATGCCTTACTCCGCCTAACCAGTGGCCACGAGGATCTCGAGTTGGCACTCGGTGGTCAGTGGCACCTCGGAGGAAGGGACATCCTGCCTAACCATGACAACCAGCTCAACTTTTATGTTGGGAACCTGCTCGGAGAGCAATGGGGCACTCACATGGTCGGAGTAACGGTGCTGTACTTTGGATATAGCAAGGTTCACTTCTCATAAAATGGAGGTATTCAGCTTGAACGTGCATAGAGCTTAGCTCCAGCAGCTGCTACAGCTACCACCACAGCTCCTACTACTATGGCCTCGGCCGTCTTCTAACCTCTTAATGCCTCATTAAGTTGAGTTGGCTCAGAGAGCGTTACAGCCTCGTAGTACTCATCAAGACTCTCATCAGCCTTGTGGATGTTCTGGCTAGCTTGATCCTTTTGTTGACGTCGGCGTGCCTCTCTTTGGTGCATATGCTCGAGTGCCTTGCTGTGCTCAAACTTCTCCTTAGACAGCTTATCCATTACCTGGTTATGAAATCTTCTCTCTACCTTTGCTGCCTTATGGTCAGCGAAACTGAGACCCCAGTTCGCCAATGCAAACATGCCTGCATTCAAGATTACATATGCCATGTCTATACAGGCGATTTAAACTCACCATATAGTCAGCAGGACTGCACGCAATGTCTGTACCAGAAGCTTTCGAGGATCCAGCTGGGACCGTGATGAGGACTATGATAAGGACGACTATGATGAAAACGAGGACAATGATGCGGATGCCTATGATGAGGACACCTATGATGAGGACTATGATGGTAATGATGTAGAGCCGAAATCCAGCGGTCTAATCCACCGAGCCAAGGGAATTTATTGTACCTATGTGAAGGGCTCTCTTGGCCCACTAACGGCAGTTGGGACTCTGATTGCTATGTCCACGATGGAGTCTGGCGAGGCGGTCTGCAAAATTGCCAACAGTGCTCTGCATGTAGCTGAGAAGATCTCTGAGGCTATTCCAGACATCACCACGGGGGCAGGTACCTTCTTTGGCATTGCGGTCCATGGCTCCCGTATGTTGCGATAGCACTCGCAGTCATCTGGGCTGCCGAACATTTAAGACATGCTATATAAGATTGCTTCTCTGCATGACCTCGTCAAGTCCCTTAACTGGCAAGCCTTTGTCGATAAGCTTCCTTTCGGTGATGCGCCAGCGCTGCAGAGATTAGACAGCAGTGTTCACAGGTATTCGAAGAGGTGTGCATCGATGGTCGGATGAACGACGGTCGTCTGTTCGTCTGCCCAGAGTTTGACCAAGCTGTACAGGAAAGGACAGTAGTCAACGTCAGCAATGAAATCCGAGATCCTGACAGCCGCTTTTGAAGATCTCTAATACCAGCCCGGCAGCTATTATCACGAGCCTCACCAGCTGCTCGAGACTGCACATCGCAAGGGTCATAGATTCACCTTGGGGATGGTTAGCCAGTGGCTTACCAGACAGTTGATGTGGCAGATCTACAGACCTTGTCAACAGCACATTCGGTAAACACACTTCAAAGAACCTGTCCCGAACAGAGTCCATCAGGCTGATGTGCTGGTCCTTCCACATGATCGGGTCTGTTCTAAAGGAACATGGAAGACCTACAAGTACGCCCTCACCAGCGTCGATGCCGCCAGTAGATATAAGGCGGCAGTGCCTCTCACAGATAAGTCTGCAGGTCAGGCGGTGGCTGGGTTCCAGAGTTTTTATGAGGACATGCAAAAAACCCTCCAGTGGCCAGAGTTGCTGCAAGTGGATGAGGGTAAGGAGTTTAAAGGTGAAACTGCGGCCCTCATATGGAAACATGGTGTGGCGATTAGGCGAGGCGAGGTGGGACATCACTGTGCCCAGGCTATCGTCGAGCAGTGGAACCATACACTGCACTGGCAGAGAGGCTGTTCCCACATCAGTATGCTCAGGAGATGGCTGTCCCAGCGGGTGGTCATTCCAAGGTATGGGTCAGAGGGTTGCCTGTTGTGGTAGAGAGATTCAATGCTGAGGTTACTAGGCTGATAGGACAGAAGCCAGTGAAGGCCATTCAACGATCCTCTGTGGCCCAACCTCGATGCTCTGTTCAAGAGCTATGCTTGGAGGAAAGTCTTCCATCCGATTCCCTGGTTCGGTATTTGTATGAGCCTGGCCCAGGGTGGATGTAGGCAGGCGACTGGCCCCAGCTGGTCGATAGATGTACACAAGATTGACAGGTATGTGGGGACGGCTGGACAGCCTATGCTGTACTATCTTGCATGGTCGGAAAGCAGTCCTAGACGGCCGTTTGTATGAGAGGAGCTCCAGCTCATCCCTACAAACACCCAGCTACCTCCACCCCAGAGAGTAGACATCCTCCACTGATTGTCGGTTGAACATGTCACATGAGGCTCATACAAGCAGCTCTTCGATGAAAGCATCCATTGTAGTGATGGCATACTTGTGACCATAAGCCAGGGTGTGAATACCATCAGGAGCGATCCATCGGTTGTGTCTAAGGGGCTGAGGCTTGTTTTGGTCTGGTGGACCCCATAGAGGTGGTGACCTTCACTTCGCAGCATGTTCATACCATGGTGGAAGACCTTTCACTCGAAGAGGCATTCCTTGTACTGCTCATGGCGAATCTGTCTAACCACAGCCCTGCGCACACCCTTTGCCTTCTTGATTTCCTGTTCATCCACCCGCTTAATGGAGTACATCTTCCGGCGCAGGTAAAAAAACTCCTGGATTGGCACCCCAGCACACTCATCCTTCATCTTGCCCAAGACCTTCATGTTGGCAGTACTGTGTAGAGGGCATATTACTTGGTAGTCGCGTGTGTCATAGAGGTCGCTTCTTGCAGCCATATCAGTATAGACATCCTCAGTATGGATGCTGTCGGTGTCAGTGTACAGGAGCACACAGTTGGCAGCATATAGTCGCTTCAGCAGGTTGCAGTAGAAGTCATACATGAGGTGCTTCGAGAGGTCCAGGATAGGCATTCCCACATAGACATGGCGGTTCAGCAGCAGGCTCGTCTTGTACATGTGGAGAGCAGTTAGATCATCATCGAACACCTTCGCCCGGGAGAAGTTGGGCTTGGCTATTAGGTGGTGCAGCTTGTCCTCCTCGGATGACCGCACTAGCTTGACATCCACTTGCTTGCACAAGTTCTCCATGGTCTTACCAAAGACAGCGTTATTCATCAGCTTGTAGAGATCCTTCTCAAAGTCGTTGTTGGCCTTCTCAGGGAGTTCTGTGTTGAGTCAGATGTAAGGCTCCATCGACGGTGACTGATTGAAGTGTAGAACCCTGTGCACCTTCTTCAACCTCATACCCAGGCTGAGGTAGAGCTTCAGGTTACGGTAGTGGAGAATGTAGTGTTCTTTGTTGCTCAGGTTAGGCAGCAGTCTTTCTGCTGTCGTCTCTGCTATCGACTCGCCAAATGCACACTGATACTCTGAGAGCCACTCTCCCTTCACCTTCATCCATTCAGATGCCAGCGGGTAGGCATTGTGCATGCCATGCAGCTCTTGTGGGTACTTAAGGTCAACCTCTAGGATGTAGCCCTTTTCATCGTCATTGGGATGTTGTGTAATCTCGTTGACATCAATGTCCTCCACCCACTCAAACCCCAAGTCGGTAGGTGTTGGCTCATTGCCCAGCCATAGAGATTTTTAGCATCCAGATACATGATGTGGCTTGTCGGCTGTTGTAGATTATAGCCAGCTATGTATAGGTTGTTTACCTTAGCATAGCATTTGCTGACCATTGATACGCCACCCCTGAGTCCTTTCTCTATGAAGAGATGCATGTCGTAGTCAGTCAGGAGCTCCAGCTCCACACCTGTCTTCCTTAGAAGTGCATCCCATCTCAACCCCGGGCTCGTGTAATAGTGTGCTGGGTCCATACAATACTGTTGGAGGCATATGATGTGGAAGTTCTCAAAGACATCTGCAAGGAGCAGAGTGTCAGACCGCAGATAGAGATCATGATAGTCTCCCATGGTCTGACAGCCGAACTGGGCCCAGACAGCCTGTGCATGGTTGTAGTCGCTGTTAGATATTCCCTCACCAGAGAGTTTACTGTAGAAAGCAGCTTGAGGTGGAGGAGAGGTCTTATTGAAACGGTGCCACCCATCTATGTGCTCATAGGGGTATACACCCATGCGGAGCAAGAGCTCATGCTTGGCGGTGTTAGGTTCATACTGTTTTGTAACTGGGAACGTTGTGGAACTAGCTACCAGCTTGTCAAGTGATGTTGGGAGGAACTGGCCAAGTCGACGAACCGCAGCCGATGGGGGCTGAAGGAGATTACTTTCTAGTCATCTCCATTGGCCTAGGGTGGGCGAGCACGGCCGTTATCTTCTTCTCTTCCCATGCCAATCGATCCAGGGAGTGCTTAGCTGCATCTTCTCCTCTATATAGCACTGATGGTTCATTGACACAATCAGAGTGGACCACAATGTATGAGGACCTGCAGATCTCATGGTGTTGTGTTTTCTGTGTGCTGCACTGAGCCGGATTCGCCTATGGCCCCTCGATCTTGGTTGCTAGGGCTTCAAATTCGGCATAGATGTTGAATGGCACCTTGCATTGCTTGAGGCTGGGGATGAACTGTAGCATCTTCCTGTCCTCTGTCACTGATGCTGCAGCACTCCAGATTGTGTTTGATGAGAAGGTCTTCACGAGAATAACAGTGGAGACAGCGCTCGCAGAAGTGCTTCCTCCCTTTATACTGCATAGAGCAGACGATTCAGGTCGTTAATCCAGGTATAGTGTTGCTTGCCACCCTTCTTGATAAGCAGCAGATGTGTCCTTGGAATGACGGGATCAGCCTCACTGAGATGCAGTGGGTAGACACCCTTGTCATGCCCGAATACATCAATGGCCAGGACATTCTGCCGCTCATCATGCTTAAGCTGGTGGAGAGGGGTTGGATAGTCTACACCGCTGAAGTCAAGCGTGTCCCAGTGCCCTAAATAGTTTGATGCCCGCTGGGGATTACTGTCTGCAGGATAAGCAGCAGCCAAGAGAGACCAGCGGAGACAGTGGTCATCATCTTTGTTCTGGACATTAACAACAGCATGTTTTCACTTAATCGAAGCGGGGAGATCGATGTAGGACCCACCATGTAGTGGTTGATATCTGGCGATGTTGAGGTACAATGCATCAGCCTGGTCGACTGTCCAGCCAGACCCCTCGTGGCTGTAGTGCTCAAGACCTTGCAGATAGTTCTGGATTGCATGTGGGACGTTCACAAATCCTAGGGGTATATCCCTCATTTTCTGGATTATAGCATCAAGAAACCTGTCGATCTTCTCATCTGTGAACTTGGCTGGGGTTTCTAGCTATGGGTGGGGGGATCTTCTCAGAAAGGAGAGCTGGAGTTGGCTTCTCGAGAGTGGTTGGTAGCTTCCTGCCTGGGTCTGGGGTTGGCTTCTCGGGAAGGAGAGCTGCCAGGTTCTCGGCATAAGTGGTATGGCTAATAAGCGCCTGCTGTAACAATCTCGCCAAATTTTGAACTACTTCATCAATGTCCATAACAGATGTGTGTACCTATCCAGTTGCATTTCTCTAATATGGGGATTTCTTTGGTATGACATGCTGGTGGGGGGCGTCCTGGGGTGCGGGTCCGACCTGGGTGGGTGGGCAGACAGACAGACAGACAGACAGACAGACAGACAGACAGACAGACAGACAGACAGACAGACAGACAGACAGACAGACAGACAGACAGACAGACAGACAGACAGACAGGCAGGCAGGCAGGCAGACAGGCAGACAGACAGGCAGGCAGGCAGGCAGGCAGGCAGGCAGGCAGGCAGACAGGCAGACAGACATACAGACAGACAGACAGACAGACAGACAGACAGACAGACATACCACTGACAGACTGTTCACAAAACGAGGTTTGAAACGGCGAGTTTTAAAGTGTAATTCTACATATAAACGAATAATGTGTTCGCTATCTCGGCCATACATGCAGTAACAAAATAACCTAGATTTAGCTGATAACCTGTTATGTGTTATCTATGATATGAAATTAATATCCTGTTAGGAAAAAATCCGTACACTGCTGTAACATCCTTGTCTAGGTCTATATCTTTTGTAACAGTATTGTCGTTTGTGGGTGTTTTATTAGGATAGTAATAATTCGGTAAGAACTGTAGTGTGTGTAATTTTATGTGATTGGGAGTAATATTTCCTGAATTCGCACCGGTTTCACAGAGCAGAGGGAATATATGCTTACAGCTTGCCATCAGTAGCACTAGTAAGCATACATGTATACATATTATAGCTGATGTAGACAGATGTCAATAATTTCAAAATGTAGTTATCAGTGCGTTGTCAATCCAAGTGATCTGTTTGCTAATATTGCACAACAATCCATAAAAGATAAATGTCATTATTTGTGGGCTAGTTATCGGTTCCCCGTTAGCTCAATTCATAACGGCACCAAAATAAACCATGGTTCCAATCTCTCAAAAGACCTCAGCTAGATGGTACCCAGTTTCGAAGAAAAGAAATGTACACACTAGTGTAGGGGTACAATAACAGAAATAGGAGCAACGGGAACCACATAAAAACCCCACAGAAAAAGAGAGAGAAGAGTGAGAGAGAGAGAGAGAGAGAGAGAGAGAGAGAGAGAGAGAGAGAGAGAGAGAGAGAGGCTGGCGATAATGCGGGGGTTCTCCCGGACAGTAGGATAAGGAGTTTTTTAGTTTAAAAAATTTTTTTTTTTGTTTGCTGCAACGTTATCACGCCTCTGTTCTGTATGTAATGTGTGGTTGATCACATGTGATCGGTATACCACTAAGGATTAAGAATGCGTCTCTAAATGGGTGTTCGGACGAGCTGCTGCAACGTTACCACGCCTCTGTTCTGACTTCCCACCTCCCTGATCGGCGATCCTCTGTTCTGACAGGCTTCTGTTCTAGCAGTCTTAATTTATCTACTACTGGGTGTGTTTCATGTAACCTTCTCATTTTCTGGAGGTAGAGGTACACTGACTTTGTGTACAGATTGTGACTGGATGCTGCCAGGTATGGCAACATGGCTTGCATAGTTTTAAGATGAAGGAACTAATCACCCGTTCGTTCAGATCTGATACAGTCATGCACAATGGTGATCATCTCCATATAATTTACCCATAGTTTGGCAGTGCAATATTCTGATGACATAGTTGCCATCTCTGTTTGAAGTTTCCTGTGAAAAGACTGCAAATCTACCGATGACTCTACTTCTTGGAGAGTAATTTTGCCTAACATGAAGTCATCGTACATCGTCGCTATTGCATCAAGTTTCTCTGGGACACTGTTACTTCCACTTTCAATGTCTGTTTCCTCTGCCACATTATCTTGAGATAGAAGAGGCAATTTTGTTTGAAAGATCCTACACAGTAAACGTGTGTGAATGACAGCATCAATAAGGAAGTGGCCACGGAGAGCTCTTGCCACCGCTTTACCACTCAGTATGTGGCAAACTGTGTTTCCAGCTAAAGCTGCCTCCAGAAGGTCTTGGAGACTTGTCTCTGCCAGCAAGTGTCCGATGCTCCCAAGAAAGCTGCACTCACGTCTATGCGCTTTATCACTGAAGCAAAATCAATTGTTTGCGTCACCATTACTATCATGCCCATGCCATGAAACGTGTCACAGCCATCGAGTGTTTTACTATCATGGTCAACATTGTATGCCGCGCAATGCATGGATCGTCCTGGAAACGGACCGGAAATTTCTGATTACTTGTTCATTGTTGCACATCGTTCAAACATCTGTACTTCAGAATATGAACTACAAGACCCAAGTTTGTTCAATGTTTCGATGAGGAATCTGGATGCGAAATGAGAATGCATCTGAACAGCCAGGCCTAACTGCAATGGAGCTATGATATTTCTGGGACATGTAGCCTGCGTGATAGCCTGTCCTAGCCTGTCCTAAGGAACATACCTGTAAGTCTTTGTCCGTTCCAACAAACAAAGCATTCAGCAAAAGTCGCAATGAATGTGGTAGAAAGGCTTTTGCGTCATCGACGGTAGATCTAAACCTTTCGGCCTCAAGATCATTTTCTAGGGCTGTCTATAAAATTCATTTAGAATGGCCGAAGCTGTTCGTCTGAAGGGCACTACATTTTGGGAACCATTTATCTCTGTGATGGTTATTTTATCAACAAAATGCCCAAGCAGCTTGTCTTTCATGTGTGTTGAACCATATGGTTCAAAATCTGAACCTTGTAAAGCATCTGCCATATTTTGAATAATTTCTGCGGTTGTTGTCTGCTGTTCGTCATTCGCCTCGAGGTTTCTGCGACTTTTATGAACGCCTCGGCTCTAACAGTATCTTCCGGCCTTTGTAATTTTATTTTCTTTGACAAATCATCACATTCTTTGATTCATTCATTCATTGCAGGTTTGCTGGTTAACAGTGCCAGCAGCGTGAAGGTGCTTTGCGAATGCCACCCTTCCCTTGACCTTATCTGACCATTCATCCTGACATCTATCACATGCTCTCAGTAATGTCGTATCAAATTCGATTGTCCGTTCTGGAATGAGATCATGCAGTTTTTTCTTTAGACCATACTTATCAGTATTTCGACATAGCAAACAATCGTCCTGATATGAGAATGTGGGTTCCTCTGAGCTGAGAGTGCGAGTTGAGTCAGCTGAACGTGCTTTCGTTTTTTAATTAAATTTTGTATGGCTATAGGGTTGCAAAATACTTTTCGATATTTCATATGAACCACGTCTCCAGGTTTCACAACTATCTCTGACTCACGTTCAATACTTGCTTTAGCAATACCATCCCACCCTTTGGCAGTTAAAGTAACTTTTGGTCCATCTGATAACGCCTTCTCGCAGAAGACACACCTCGCCATGTAAATGATATGAATATCAAGAGACTAGAATCAATATTTTATCAATCAATTTAATCAGTTTTATTGGAGTGCCGTAATGGTCATGACGTCGTGAAGTTTTCTTTGGTTAATCAGTTATAGTCTCCAAACTCCATGCTCACTACCTTAACGTTGACATTAGGCCTCTCTACTTAATTTTTTCTCGGCTAACCATCTGTAATAAATACATGGGCGCATACATTATTTATATTCTATGTGAAAATGTTAATCCTCTGCACATATAAGTAGCTGTCGCGATGTGCTGCAGCGATATAGTCATATTTGCGTTTTCGCGTTGGGCCAGACGACTGAAAAGACCCATGCATATACACTTTAACTGTCAAAAATGAATAGTTCCACTCAAAAGATGTTAATATATTTTTAATATGTCACCAGAAAGTACCTACCGAACACATTCTACGTAATTTTATTTCTGTTGCAATTAATGGTAGGTTTTGCCAAATTTTTGCTATTTTGACTGGACTACGGGTTGCTAACCATTCTTTAATCTCCTCCCGATCAGGCGCGAAATGTATGAGACATATGAAATTTCGGAGAAATAACCTGGTAATAAACTGTGTTACTATTGATGGACTGGCAACTGTGTACGTATATGAAACCATTCCATGAAACGTTTTGAAGGTAAACACATTCGTTAAAACTACGATCCTCCAAAGCATCCGGGCGACAGCATTGATGATGTATACCTCTGCAATATGACAATGGACCTTTCCAGTTTTAGCTATGCACCGCCTATCTCTAGCTAAGCTCCACCCACACATCACTCGTGTTGGGATCGATCGATCTCTGAATATTTTGAAACTAACTTGACTATGGCAGCAACAGCGCCCAGTCAAATTAGTTTCAAAATATTCAACAGAATGTTTATTAAATGGCAAAGCCATACAATTCGTATAATGTGTCGGACTATTAAGTTTTAAAGACGGATTATATTGAGTCATATCCTACACGCCGCTTAGCCGATTTTGACGTAATTTGATGTCATATGATAGAGGGATACACTTGGAAAGCTTCATTGACTGGCTATAGTCGGAACTTTTAAACGTGTTGTGAAATAGATTGATTTTTGTGGTAAGGTATTCTGGTTTGTTCCCAAGCCAAATTCTGCCTTTCTGTCTTTGCAGCCCATGCCCATCTTATTGTATACGCACTCACGTACATGTGCACGCACACGTGCACACTCACGTACATGCAATGTCGCACACACGCGCGCACATTAGCAGTAGTTTTAATTCTATAGCAATGTAATGATATACAATCACGAGTTATTGTCTATCCGCACGAACATCAAAGTTAATATTCAAATAAAGTCAATTATATGCGCATACCTGTTGTATAAACTAATTCAAGTCTTGTCAATCCCGACAGGGCTTTATAGCTGGATAGAACGCGTCAAATGTCAGGATATAGGTCGTCCCAAAGGCTCGTCTACCCATCTCCAGTTGTCATCTGCCAGGCTTATTGTGGATTAGCCAATTTGAGAATCAAGCAGCGTTCGAATACAAATTACGATGTTTACCGAAAACGCCAATTCCCAGATGTGTGATACATTTGCATCAGAGTTGTCAAGAGCGAGGCTGCGTGTTTGTTGGGTCTTTTAGGTTAGCACACTACTTCATTTTGCGACGTAATTATTATTATTATTATTATTATTATTATTATTATTATTATTATTATTATTATTATTATACGGCTGGATATTTTCTTCTTCATCTCTGCAAAGGATGTAGGTCACTCATTTCAATATTAGCAAACGAGACCCTCGATTTCTGTGGCAATTTAGTGCAGTGATCAGTTACCGTTTTCTAAGCTAGGAGGTGGGGTGGGGGTGCGGCCATTTGCTACGTTGATAGGAACCAGATGAAAGCCAACGGATTAAATCGCGGGAAAGATATCCACGCGCCTGATAAAGATTTCCTTATTGGCGAACGGTGAATGAAGCTAGCCTTTACAGTATTATATATCTATCACTCCTAGGAGGCGAAAGCACTACTTGACTCAGCTTCATGCTAGCGGAAGCTTGTGTCTATATTCCGATTCTTTCTTAATCGGTTTTCAACTTGTGACGAGGCTGTTATTTCCTTTGATCATTGCTAGATCAGAATTCTTAAGACTTTATTCTGTTATATTTAGACGGGACGATTCGGCAACAGGACGTGATTCTCAGCTGGGTAAAAGATATCTGTGCAAATTGACGCAAGTTAAAGAAGATTAATCATTGTAATTGTGAATGTTAGAAAGGTTATAGAAATTTCTATTCTCACGATGATAGTGGTGGTGGTGATGGTGGTGGCGGTGACGGTGGTGGTGGTTGTGCTGATGATGCTGATGCTGATGGTGATGCTGATGCTGCTCCTGCTGCTGATGATGATGGTGGTGGTGATGATGATGATGATAATGCTGGTGATGGTGGTGATGGTGATGGTAACGGCGATGGTGATGGTGATGATGATGATGATGATCATGGTGATGATGATGATCATGGAGATGATGATGGTGATAGTAATAGTGATAGTGATGGTGATGGTGATGCCGATGATGATGGTGATGATGATGATGATGATGATGATGATGATGATGATGATGATGATGATGATGATGGTGAGATACGATGATGATGATGATGATGATGGTGATGGTGGTGGTGATGGTGGTGGTGATGATGATGGTGGTGGTGATGATGATGTTGGCCGTGGTGATGGTGGTGATGGTGGTGGTGATGATGATGATGATGATGGTGGTGGTGATGATAATGTTGGTGGTGGTAATGGTGGTGATGAGTATGGTGGTGGTGATGGGGATGGCGATGATGATGATGATGGTGATGATTGTGATGATGGCGATGGTGATGATGATGATGATAATGATGGTGGTGGTGATGGTGATGGTGGTTATGATGATGGCGTTGGTGATGATAATGATGATGATTGTGGTGGTGGTGGTGGTGGTGGTGGTGGTGGTTATATGATTAAACACACTGGCTCAGGATCTCCCAAGGTTGGGAGATATTTTTTATTTATTTTATTGTCTGAGATTTGTTATGTTTGTTTGATAGAGGCGGTATGGCCTATAAAATATGAATAATATATATCATTCATTCTGAAGGTTTTTGAAGAGTTAATTTCGATTTAACCAAGATGTCACGTAGATTGGAGTTTTTCTTAAAGGCTATCACTGGACGCAAATTGAGAGGTTCTTTCATTTTATCCTGCAATTTAGGATATTCATCTTTCAAAATTTAAGAAATTTCAACATTTTTTCGATTGTATGTTAAACTGAATGGAATAATTTCACGTTGATCAGCAAGACCAGGGTCCACGTTTATGCCTCTCGGCCATTTTGTTTTCAGTTGCTTAATCCAAAATGATTCTCGAAGTTTTCTTTGTTTATCAGTTTCTTCGGCCGTAGCGGAAAGAGGCAGTTGCTCAACAGGCAAAATTTCAAAGTGTCTATCGACAGAATGACCAGGAAGATTGAAATGTTGAGCTACGTTGGTGTCCTCGTCGTGTCTAATATCGCAAATGTGTCTAGTTGCTCGCCATCTTAAAGGGCATTTTGTTTCACCGACATACTGCTTTTGGCATAATTTGCAAGATATTAAATAGATAACATTTTTAGAATCGCAATCTAAATTAGACTGAAGTTGGAATTTGCTTTTGTTCTGATAACTGACAAATGTTTTCTGATTAGGTAGATAGAGGTCTAATTTACACCGCTTCTTTCCACATTTCTGAGATTGTCATACGCCTATAATCGGACGATTGTGACGAATTTTGGTAGGCTATTGATCGGCAGCCTTATCAGTAATAGTTTCCAAATCATGTAAAGTTTCGGACTTTATTTTGCGCAAAAATCGTGTTGAATATCCCCTCGGTTTGAGGGCTTTAAATAAGGTGGAACACGCAGATTCAAAATTCTTTCTATCACTAGAATTTCGGTGAAATCGGATAATCTGTGATTTGACAATACCTTTAAAAGTATGAGGTGGATGGAACGATTTCTTATGCAGTAGTTGATGAGAATGAGAATTACTTTGTAATCAAGAAGCCCACTCGTGTTATAATTTACACCTTTGTAGAGAATAACGTCCAAAAAGTGTACGCACGACTGGTCAATGTTGGCTTTAAGTTTGATGTTAGGATCGTGATTGTTCAAAATAGTGAAAAATTCATCAAACTCTCCACTCGAATGATTCCAGATCATAAAAATATCATCGAGGCACCGGCGGTAAAATAATGGCTGCTTAGGACATTTGTTAAGCGCACCTTCTTCCCACTCAGCTACATAGATGTTGGCAAAACTAGGACTAAAACGTTTACCCATAGCGCATCCACAGATTTGTTGGTAGATTTCGCCAGCGAATTCGAAATCATTGCCTTTTAAACCCAGCTCCAGGAGAGCTAATATTTCGCTAGTGGGCCTATTGTTATCAGGATATTTATCAAATGCTCTGCGAACAGAAGTCAAACCCCTTTCGATGTCAATGTGTGTGTACATAGCATCGATGTCGAGGGTTATCAAGAGTGAGTTTGGAGGAACAGAAATTTTGGAGACCTCGGATAGGAAATCCTCAGTGTTGTTCAAAAAGCTGAAATGTCTATTTGCAATTGGTTGTAGGTGGTAATCAATAATTTCACTAATTCGATAAGATTCAGAGCCACAATCAGAGATAATAGGTCGACCCGGTGGTATCATAGGGTCGGACCATGACTCAACAGGTTTATGAATTTTTGGCAAAAGGTAAAACGTATGGGGATTTAAATCTCGTTTAGCAGTAAGGTATTTAAACTGCTTTTTCGTTATGGTCTTGTTGTCAGCCATTTCTTGAAGGATTCCATTAAATTTATCACAATTATTTTGCCAGAGTGGTTCGTCTAATTTGCGGTAGTGTTTCAGATTACTGAGTTGCCGATGCGCTTCACGAATATAATAATCCTTACGCATTATTACAGGTGACGATGGTGCTGATGAGATATGATGATGATGATACTGATGGTGGTGGTGATGGTGATGGTGGTTATGATAATGGCGTTGGTGATGATAATGATGATGATGGTGGGGTGGTGGTGGTGGTGGTGGTGTGGTGATGGTGATGGTGATGGTGATGATAATGATGATGATGGTGATGATGGTGATTGTGAGGATGATGATACTGGTGGTGATGATGGTGGTGATGATGGTGATGATGATGGTGGTGGTGGTGGTGATGATGGCAATGATGGTGATGATGATGATGATGACGATGATGATGATGGTGGTGGTGATTATGATGATGATGATGATGATGATGATGATGATGATGGTGGTGGAGATGATGATGATAATGGTGATTGTGATTGTGATGATGATGATGATGATGATGAAGATGGTGATGATGATGATGATGTTGCTGCTGCTGATGATGATTGTGAAGGTGGTGATGATAATGATGATAATGATGGTGATGATTGTGGTGATGATGATGATGATGATGATGATGATGATGACGATGATGATGACGATGATGATGATGATGACGATGATGATGACGATGATGATGATGATGACGATGATGATGACGATGATGATGATGATGACGATGATGATGACGATGATGATGACGATGATCTATTGTTTTTCTATATCTGGAAGGAGAGCAGCTGCTATAAGTAATTCTCAATTTTCTCAGCGGTGGTGTGTCCTTTGCGAGTTCCCAAAGCTCCGTTAGAGTCTTCTTGCTCATTACTGGCATTCTAATTTCTGATTCAATAATATGACGTCATAGTAACCTACGTCACTGTAGACTGACGTCACCATCAATTACGTAGTGAATGGCAAGATTTAGTCCGTTACAAACGCTTAATAGTCCGTCAAGTTGTATGAATTCTATGTCTTTTCGAAATAATCAACAGCTTACCGGTATAGTTTTCTGGTAATTGAGATTCAGCTAGCGTTAGAATAGATTGATCCCAACACGGGTAACGCAAGAGATTGGCGGGGCATAGGTAAAGCTGGAGTCATACATTCTTGTAATAGTTTATTTAATCCGACTATCGTTTTACAAGTTTAAAACTGGTTTCTTAGCCGTTCAAAAAGTAGTGTATTACACACTATGCCACCAAACCCGCACACACACATGCACGCACGCCCACACGCACGCACGCACGCACGCACGCACTCACTCACTCACTCACTCACTCTCTCTCTTTCACACACACACACACACACCGCCGCCGCCGCCGCCGCCGCCGCCGCCGCCGCCGCCGCCGCCGCCGCCGCCGCCGCCGCCGCCGCCACCACCTCCACCACCACCACGACTACCACCACCGCCATCACCGCCACCACCGCCACCACCCACCCCACCCCCCCGGCACCACCACCACCACCTCCCAACCCCACCACCCCACCACCCCACCACCACCTCGCCCGCCCCAAGCCCTTGCAAAGACTCAATAGCACCATCCATATCACATCAGGAATATCATAATGAATCAATTAAACATCGTTTAAATACTTTTACCAACAAAGCAATGGAGGTCACTCTTTGGAGCAAGGCAAATACTTCATATATATAGCCTACCTAGGTATGCCCATCATTCGTAAACAATGATAAGCCAGAATCAAGGATTTCGAGACAGCCCGAGCTCCGCATCATGGCATAGATGTGTTAATTGTTATCAGGATTATAAGCAACAAGTTTTCGGTACATAAGTTTTCACCAAATTATTGGAGAATATATTGAAGATGAATTGACTGAAAGATGTTGGCAAGTAATAGTGTCAAGTCGATCATTTTCCCGCATGTTCAATATGTCGTATTTAACTTATTTTAACCATTTCGAACATAAATTCACTGAATCTAAGTTTCCCAGCCACCATCCAGGTAAGCAGTTGCTAATTTTGAAACACAATTGACTGTAAAATCATGTTGCGTAAATTTTCAAGGCTTTTAAGGAATTAAGTATTTGTATTCGGCCTTCACAGCGGGCGCACAATTCTCGACTAATAGCTAAATAAATATTTAAACTATAACGTATTTTATAACTAATATGCCATCTATAACTGATCCCTGTAGTAAATCCCGTTCTACGCTTACAACTAGTTGTCGTCTGCTCGGCTTCAGATATCGTCTGCTCGGCTTTTATTGGATTAGCCTATTCTGGAACAGCTCAGCGTATGAATACAAATGACGATGTTTACCGGCTATGGTAAATCCCGGATCTACACTAAATATAAATTTGCATCAACATTGTCAGCGGTGAAGTCCGCTAGCCCGTTAACTTTGAATATAATTTGCCATCGCGTGCAATGGATAATGGATATCTCTGGGGGATCTCGTAAAATATAACTTAGATACTCGGTTCGTATTAGAAAACATATAGCAATAGAAAAATATCAGGAGAAGTAATAATTAATAATGACAAAATGGCTGGTTATAATAAATAACCCATTAAACCACGAAATCATTTGACAGCATTATTGGACCGTTCCAGTTTTAGCTATGCCCGGCCAATCTATAGCTAGGCTCCACCCTCGCTTCTCCCGTGTTGGGATCGGTCGATCCCTGACATCCCATAATATCCATTTCCACAAAACTATACAGGTAAGGTGTTACATATTTTGAAACCAGTTTGACTTGGTCTTGTTCTGCCTGTGCCCATTTCTAGCCATGCCCCGCCAATTCTAGCTATACCTCGCCCATTTCTACCCATGCCCTGCCCATTTCTACCCTTGCCCCACCCATTTCTACATATGCTCTGCCAATTTCCACCAAAGCCCCGCCTATTTCTAACTACTTTGTTGTTGTCGTTGTCGTTGCCATTATTGTTTTGGCGGTGGTTGTTGTTGTTGTTGTTATTGTTGTTGTTGTTGTTGCTGTTGCTGTTATCTTTATCGTCGTCATTGTTGTTATCGTCGTCGTCGGTGTTGTTGTGGTTGATGTTGTTGTTGTTGTTCTTGTTGTTGTTCTTGTTGTTCTTGTTGTTGTAGTAGTTGTAGTACTGTCAGCTTGATTGCTCAGTAAAATGGAAATTCATTTAAATAGCTGGTTCCATAACACTCCACCTACCCCACCTTCACAATAAAACAACACATACAACAACCATGCCTAAAATAGTATTGATTTACCATCTGCCCTCATAGCACTTACTGTCAAAGACAGCATTGTCACATCAGACATGAGGCTTCTCCTGATAGACATCTTGTGTCCATAGCTAGCCTTATATTGGCATTGTGAACTCAAGAAGATGCTTTAGCAGGTGGGCATTGTATAAAATTAATCTTCACTTTAAGAAAGATTACTTTCATTGGTATTGGTCTTTTCTGTAGGCAATTCCGTTTTCTAAACTCTTAAAACCTAGAGTTCGAAGGGAGAGAGAGAGAGAGAGAGAGAGAGAGAGGGATGGAGGGAGGGAGGAAGGAGGGTGGGAGGGAGGGAGGGAGTGAGGGAGGGAGAGAGTTTGCCTGACACTTATTTATGAATACATCAATATACAGCAGATAATTCCTCTGTAGTGTCCACAAAATACATATTACTACCATTACATCATTCGCCACATTTTCCAGCATTCTAAAATATACTAAAAAAACATAGAGAGATCGTTTGTCATTAACAGGTTTGGTTAATTACAGCAGATGGGCAATGGTTCTTCTATCTTGGCAAACGGATTCATAAGGAAATGCACATTCATTCACGAAAGTCGAATTCCATGCTCTGGGAAGGTCAATAAATGCCATTAATTACAATTTTCTAAGTGTTAAATATGCCAAGTCTAATTTGAATACGATACATTCATCCGCCATCAACAGTATCGTCAACACATTCACAAATTTAAATAGTGATGTGATCTAACCTGGTCTATGTGCGAGGCTGTTTAGTAACTAAGCATGCATAATAATAAACATTCTCTATTCAGCCAATACTAGGGTATATCAAATCCGAGAAACATTCTATATTCAGCAACCACAGGGACATATCACAGAAGTCAATCCACATGGACAGATCAGAGAAACATTCTATATTCAGCAAACACAGGGACATATCACAGACGTCAATCCACGTGGACAGATCAGAGAAACATTCTATATTCAGCAACCACAGGGACTTATCACAGACATCAATCCACGTGGACAGCTCAGAGAAACATTCTATATTCAGCAAACACAGGGACATATCGCAGACGTCAATCCACATGGACAGATAAGAGAAACATTCTATATTCAGCAACCACGGGGACATATCACAGAAGTCAATCAACGTGGACAGATCAGAGAAACATTCTATGTTCAGCAAACACAGGGATATATCACAGAGGTCAATCCACATGGACAGATCAGAGAAACAGTCTATATTCAGCAAACACAGGGACATATTA
Source organism: Chaetoderma sp. LZ-2023a (assembly GCA_034401795.1). Taxonomy (NCBI): domain Eukaryota; kingdom Metazoa; phylum Mollusca; class Caudofoveata; order Chaetodermatida; family Chaetodermatidae; genus Chaetoderma; species Chaetoderma sp. LZ-2023a. Next base: position 33,890,516 of record CM067363.1, on the reverse strand, counting down.
CAGACGTCAATCCACATGGACAGATAAGAGAAACATTCTATATTCAGCAAACACAGGGACATATCACAGACGTCAATCCACGTGGACAGATCAGAAAAACATTCTATATTCAGCAACCACAGGGACATACCACAGACATCAATCCACATGGACAGATCAGAGAAACATTCTATAATCAGCAAACACAACGACATATCACAGAAGTCAATCCACGTGAACAGATCAGAGAAACATTCTGCATTCAGCAAACACCGGGGCATATCACAGATGTGAATCCACGTGGTCAGTCCTTTCTTCGAGTCTTGCATTAGTTTTACAGCTGAAGACTGTGACATGTTCTTATGTCTCCAGCTGTATTAAAGTTCATTATCAGCTTTTTGACCCTGAACTATGATAAGCTGAATTTAAACATCGAGATACAAATACGGTGTTGACATTGATTTGGCACGAACATGTCTATGCCAAGTGCAGCAACGGCTCCAAATATTATTAGGCTATTTAACATTTCCGAGTACAATATGGATTTTTTATTGTACGAGTCCACGTTGTGTTTAAAAATCAGTATTGGACGAGACGCCGAAGGCGTTTGTTCAATATCAGACATCATGCCAGCAACGCGCTGATCGATTCCCAACTCAAAATGTATCACCTGTATGGGACGTAAATCACGCTAATTTATTTTCTGAGACAGTTCTTTATAAGGTGACAGTTATCTCCCTTGCACCATAATTTCAATGAAAATTAGCCATATTTGCGGGATTTTCAAATATCTCAACTTGTAAGAAATCGGTCTGTGTAATAGTCCAGTCAATCTAGGCCAAAAATATTTTAACCCGGAACAAATTGCAACAGAATTTTTTTACCTCGCCCAGTGTATAGGGGGCCATCATGTACAATATATCAAAAGTCCTCCAAAATTCCAATAGGGGAAAGGGTAAAATTTGCATAATTATTACCAGATTTGGGCCATTTCACCTGAAAAATCAATTTTTCTTTATTTCTTTAAAACCGGTATGTAATATATGTGTGACTGGGTATTTTTGGACTTTTTTACTAATAAATGAACACGATTGACATATTCTCCACAAATTAAATGTATTGTGTTATGCCACTTGCATGAATTTACCTAATACCATCATTGTTATTGATACAATACATATTATATTTTATTATGTCACGGTATTGTGTGTTTCTAAGCTAAGCTAAGATGAAATAGTATGGCATAGTTACCTGGTTTCTACTAATTTCATCTTGCATCAATTATCCAAGTCATCTTCCTCAATGAGCGTTATTGAATTCGAGCAACTGAGACCCTTACAGTCTTCGCAGGCGGATGTGCAGCTGAGCCCATGTTTTCTACAGGTGCATCTCTTTGATTCACAGCCAGTTTTGCAGCTGCATCTAAATGAATACAGTAAATCGTCAGGTGCTGCCAGCATGTCAGTCTTAACAGGCAGCATTTGGTGGTTGAGAACTTTCCATCCCCATTCTGTTGGATCCATATCTCCAGCATCTCCTCTCCAAACTTGAATTTGGTAGTACACGCGAAGACTGTGAAACTTTGCGGATGCGGGTGTTGGTGGTAAATCTCGTGCTTCAACATACTTGGAACTTTTTGCAACCTTCTCCCTGAATCGCTTGTACCGCAAAGCAACTAGACTATCCATTGAAGTGCCATTGTATAGAATAAGCATTGCCTTCTCACCTGCTTTTATCTCGTCATCTTTATTCGCATTACTCATTGTAAACACTTCAGCAATTTGAGAGAGTTCTTTACAGCACTGGATTTTGCTAAGGGATGCAGATTTTCCAATTCCATAAAGCCTAGATGTTGAGTCACAGCCAAGGATAGCATGGATAAATAACAGCTGTGAGCACAAACAGAACCCGAGTTTTTCCTTTGCCATTTTGATATTCCACAGTCGGGGTTTCTTTGCATTTTGCTTTGGCTCTGGTCTGAAAAATAGCTGACAGCCATTCATATCAGTATGGTATAGAAGCAACACCAGTAGGTCGGTATCGTCTCCAACAAGAGCAGTATTTGTTGACTTTGAAGCCAAGATAGCCGTTTGCGTAATTAAGACATCAGCATCACCGCTTGCCTTTATCGTTAAGCATCCAGCCTGTTCGAGAGATGAACTTAAGATTGATATGAACCGATGTTTGTTCTGCTTGTTACTAAGAAAATCAGGCTTACTCAGAGTTACAACTGTTTGCGGAGTCAGTACAACAGTTGCGCCTGATCCACGAGTTCGCCTCTTATGTGTTACATCTTTTATGTCTGGGCCTTGGTCATAACCATCAAAAACTACTGTAGCCTTTCCATATTTGCTTATGCAATATTTTACATATCTTTGACAAACATTTGCAAATGTCTCTCCACGCTGCCATGGAACACGGTGTAATAGAGCTCCTCCATCAAGCACATAGTGGACAGAATCTGGAAGGACTGCATCTTCATTTTGAATTAATTTCCACAATGCATCAGCAAGTGCCGGCTTATTTGCTTCCCATGGAAGATATGAATTATCAAAGAGTGCGGGCGGATGAGTGCACAACTCATACTCAAAATAAGATGATGGATTCCCTTTTGATCCATTTGTAGCAATTAAACTGAGTCTTTGAAATAGGAGTTGTGGATCAATTTGTACACATTCATCATCAATCTTGAGAGATGTTTTGGATGCTAAGGTAATAGCTTGTCTCTTTCTCTGGAACGAAATGCTTGATACACATTGGCCACACATCGAATTAATAATTGATTCTCCAATATCTTTAGCATCGTCAACATTGCCTGATTCATGTGCAGACACTCCACTAACAAGTCCTCTAAGAGAAGGGTCTGGTCCAAATGGATTCAGTTCACTAAGGATTTTGAGAATTTTGTAAGTATCATCCATATCACGCTTCTTTCGAGATTGTGTGGAATCTTTGTGTTGTTCACTTGAATCACAGTTTACCCCAGAGAGCTCTTGCATTGCATTACACACATCTGCACATGCGGGCATAGACAACAACCAAACAAGACGCTGAAGTTCTGTCATTCCACGACCTCGTGTTAGACCACCACTTGACTTTACACTTCTCATAAGGACCTGCTCAATAACTAGATCAGTAGATAACCCTGCCCAATACCTATCACTTCGATGAATGACATGATGACCATTGAGGAAGCTGGTGTGTATATCTGGATGACTTTCAGGTATTTCTAACATCTTTTGTAAATATACATATGCAGACTTGGCGTACAGATTATGCCCAACGGCTGCAAAATATGGAAGCATCTCACAATCACCAGTTCGTTCTGCCTTAATGAATTTGCGCAGAATGTCAACCAACTCCATATACAAAAGCCAGAGTCGTGCAGTCCTCTTATCTTTCATGACCACCTTCTCTGAGTCTAGTTTGTCCTTGACATCATGTAATGCATTTTCCGAGGACAATCTTGTAGCTACATACGGATTTTTGATAATGTCATCATAGAGCTCTCCAACTTTAACCAGACTTTTATTTAGGGAACTTTCAATCGTTTCATGTCCTGCAACATTATCATCATTGTCAAACAATTCTTTTGAATGCATTGCAGCGGAATATTCTACTGTGTCAACTTCAGCATCTGCAATTGTAGGTAGTGGTAGGTTGTATGCATTTGCAATCAAGATTGTACTGAGAGAAGCAAAAACCATGAGGTGTCCTCGAACTGCTCGAGAAATTGCCTTTCCACTAAGAATGTGTTTGACAGCATTCTCAGCGTAGACTGCCTCTAGAATAGGCGCAAGACCGCTTCCTGCCATTAAGTGACCAATGCAGCCAAGGAAGCTCATCTCCATATGAAGACCTCCGAGTCTTAGAATAATTTGCTTTAATGGACTCCAGCTCGGCTCAATCTCTATGATAGTCATAGCTTTCCAAAATAAGGGCTGATCAAATGGAATCACGGGTGCAACATGGTATCGGTTTGCCTGTTCACAAACATAAGTCAAAGTGGAAAAGATGCAGGTCATGTTACTTGGCTCTAGATCTATCATCGGAAGGAAAATAACAGACGATTTACCTGGATAAACTCCTTGGTGAACAGTTTGCATCATGCCAGACCATGACTGTCTCCTTGAACGCAGAAACAAAGAGAAATCCCAGAGGATGTCAATGTCAGCTGTTGGGTCTGTTTGTTCCATCGCAGTTAACTCCTTAAAGGTCAATGGGAAGTTCCTGGTATGCTGAGACTCAAAGTTCCTGATACAGATCTTGCCAACTTGCTTGATATCTTCAGATGTTACATTTATCGTTGGAATAAGTTTGCACGAAAGGTTTCCTGGTGTAACAGATGCAATGATTCCCATTCCATGAAATGTATTATGCCCATCTATTGTGCAAATATTGTGATCCACATTATCGGCAACAAACTGAATGAACTCGCCTGATAATGGCTGTGGTAGATCTCCACCATGAAGTGATGCACTGCGCTCAAACCTCTGTATCTCCGCGTATGAACATCCAAATCCGTGCTTGTACAAGGTGTCAACAATAAATCTAGATCCAAATTTATGGTGCATCTCACATGCCAGTCCGAACTGCAAAGGTGCCAAAATAACTCTAGGACGAGTTCCTTGCGTAATAGCTTGTCCAACTGATGCCTGTTTCATTTCTGTGTCTTTTCCAGTAAACAAAATCCGCAATAATTCCCGCAGTGTCTCTGGTAAATAATTCAATGCCTTTACTGGGTCGCTCATTTGCTCCCTTGATGGATAGCTTTCAGATGATGTGCATGAATCAATTAACTTAATATCGTGGCTAAGCAGTTTGGCAGCTGTCTGGATGATTAGCATGCTCTCTGATTTGGAATCCTTTCTCTTCTGTTCCTAATAGAAGTCAGTCAAAATAGTAGATGCTTTAGAACGAAAGGTAACAACATTTGGCTTACCATTCACAGTGCTAATAAATATTTCATCGCCATAATTATCTTTTATTTTATCCTGCATGTATTTTGTACTCTATGCTTTATTCTCTTTATCATCGAGATACTCTTGCATTTTATTAACGAGGTCGTGCAGGGTCAGCTGCTCATCATCATTATTTTCAAGAAATGCCATTGTCGCACTAAATGCTCTTACTCTGTCCAAGTCTTCTGGCCTTCCATGTTTTTGGGATGAGCAAGATGAGTGCAACTGAGAGATATTTTTCATGGTTCGAAAATTTACGCTGCAGCTTTGATGGTATACTGCATTGACAACGCATAAATCCGGCGTGAAGGCAAGCCGCCCAGCTACAAGTTTGCCCCATTCGTCTTTTCTCTGCTCACACGCCTCGGCGATACTACATTGAAAGTCATGAGTACTTACTGGATAAATATCATAGCCACGTTTCTTTCCATCTTGAATTTTTGCAGGGTATCCGCATAGCAAACAATGTTCACTAAAATTGAATGTTGGACTTTCTGAACGGAGTGTTCGCATGGGTGGCGGAGATTGTTCAATTTTCTCTGCGTCACGGGCAATCCGCTTGGGATCAATGAACTCCCGTCGACATTTTACATGAACCCTCTGTCCTACTTCAGCTATGACATCGCTTTCACGGGCTCTGCTAGCATTGTTAATACCGTCACAGCCTTTAACTCGAAGCTTAACAGTTTGTGAGCCATTTTCTATGCTCTGGTTACAAATAACGCATGTATCTAAATCCATGTCCATATTCTGATTGAATTGTATAGAAATTTATTCAAATTGTGAGATAAAAGTGAAAATTAAAATGCAATTTATTTTAGATACAATTTTAAAAGCGAAAAACAAAATTAAACTTACTTTAAATAAAATTCTTTTAAATTACCCCGGCCCTGTGCATACAACCATATTTAATCTGTGGTTTGGAGAATTTGTACAAGTGGTTCAAGGCAATATTGCCAATTGCTTACTGTCTTCCGTGACCATGAAATTCAGAGCTTAGACAACATTTCTACTTCGTTTATTTGCGGAATGAAGCAGGTAAGGGAAGTTTCATTATTCGGATAATGGCGGTAGCTAAATATGCGAATTTACCCACTTTCCCATCGAGGGATTTTGGAGGACTTTTGATATGTGACACCTGGCAGTCCCATGAATGCCGCAGAAAAGAAATAAATTCTGTTGCAATTTGTTCTAGGTTAATTTGTAGTTTTACTGGACTATACTAATATCACATGCATCACTCTACAACTGTGCAACACAGAGCCACTACGAGCGTATTCAGCAAGAAAAGCTGTATTAGAACCGATACCAAATATAGCAGGTACTAAAGGTAATTTCGGCGACACCGCTTTTGATATCTGCCTTGTTTACTATTGATTCCTACGCAGGGCCCTGCTAGCGTCACTGGACTGATGTATAGGGAGTTGGATTATCGATTGCGGAAATTGAAAATGTTGAAATCAAAATTCCGATTTGCGCGTTTTGAAACTTGCATTTCTTGCGTATTTCTTACGGTATGCTCGCACAATTTATATGTGCGAGACGGATTTTGATTGTGTTTCAAATATATAGTATGAATGGCTATTAAAATTGTGTTTGCATACGGACTTTAATTAACATGCTGTTGAATATTTTGAAACTAATGTGACTGGGCGCTGTTGCTGCTATATAAAAACAACAGCACCGAGTCAAATTAGTTACAAAATATTCAGCAGCTTACCTGTATAGTTTTCTGGAAAGTGCTAGTCAGGAAGTTCAGAGATAGATCGACCCCAACACGAGCGAGATGTGGGCGGAGCCTAGCTAGAGATAGGCGGGGCGTAGCTAAAAATGGAAAGGTCCATTTAGGGCCAGTTGCCGCTGTGTTAAATGATTGTGGCTGTCACATCAAGCTATCAACTTATGAAATTTTGTACGGAAGTGTTTTAAAAAAATTTCCCGGAATCACTTGCTCAGTGAGACGACAGCAAGAGAGTCAGATAAGTTTTTTCTGGATTAAATGCTGACATGTTCATAGCAGTGCTATCTGCAAACATTTAATATCTATGATGTAAGATTACTATGGTTAATGTGCAACGCGTTGGTGGCGTTGCTGTTAGCTGTTGTGGGTGAACCTATAGGTGATAGGCATGCAATATAGCATACACGCACGCACTCACGTGCACGCACTTGAATTTAATATGTATGTTACAAAGTAGCAGGGACGCACTCACGCACCCACGCACACACGCACACACAAACGCACGCACGCACTTGCGTGTACAAGTATTACAATCCAATTCCCGATGCGTCGCTATGGGCTTGTTAAGTGATGATTTATTTCAGGGTTCAGTTCAATTGTTAATATACAAATTAATGCTTTTGTTTAACAACAACTGATGACGTCATAAACACGCACATATGATGCAATAAAGCAAAATACATACTTCCGGGGTGCGAATCGTGCGCAGTGACGTCATACTTAACAAGCCCATATGAGAACTGTACAAGACATCCTTAACACCCTCTTGGGGAACCATAACCCGTTAATTGTCAAGTCGACCGCCATCTGCATTAGTTTTGAGGAGTGCCGATTTGCAAGAAATTGATATATAATTGATATCTTCTAAGTAGCATTTTGAGCGCGCTGAGGCGCTGGTGGTGCAAACGGGGTTAATACAACGGGAAGAACAGTGAAGAGATCTGTGCCATTTGGTCCATACGGACTGAGATAAAATAACAGTCGTCCGTGTAATCCAATTGCTATTGGTAACGGAATGCAGCTACATTAGAGGCACCAAATTAGGGTAGGTCATTGTCCGTAGGATCCGCCGGGGAAAGTGAGAAAGATTGACATCTCCGAGAATCCATTTCCTGAATTCTGTGCGATAAACATGATCACCATGCGCCCTAACCAAGCAAATAGTTCATAAGATCTCAACATGATGTTACCCTACATACATAAACGTGATGGGGTGGGGAGATTGGTCCCAGTACCACTGGCCGAGTTTACGCCCCTAGTAGGGTAGCTACTCGAGTTAGTAGAGTAGCGCCTAAACGGCTGGAGTACGTAATCTAGTACCTACTCGAGGCTACCCACCTATCAGCAAGGGTAAATCGAGTAGTCACGTGTTTGCATTGAAATCAATGTAAATTAAACACGTGGTTATTTACCCGATGGTAACTGATCACATGCTCATCTACCCTAGAGTAGGTACGCGAGTTTTCGCCTAAAATCGCTATTTAAAACGTGTACACACTAGCAACGCCACACAATCTACATGTTCCCCTGTCACTGCAGTGCCCGCGCGCGCATCATTAGATGAGGGAACAGAATAGACTGAATGGTGTTCGCGTTCCCAGCCCAAGTTCACGTGATAATACCGCGACCTGCCAAAGTACTATGAAAATCGATCGGCCAATGTCCCCAGACCCTAACCTCTGTAGCCTACTACATTGAAGCACATCGCTATGTATTATATTCATAGATTATTATACAAGTTGAGGCCAAACAGGGAGACTGAATAGAATCAATAATGTCGGCCCATTACATCGACTTTAGAAGAAAGACGACCAGACTTTAACGAACCAATGCAGGGGCGGATCCTGGAGATCATTTGCTGGGGTGGTGGGGTTGGGGCTGGGTTGGATAGGGCACACACAATGTCAAGGGAGTTAGCTCTTGAAAATGGACTCATTCTGCCACCGGCAGGTAGCTAAAAATGACAGCCCGGTCGGGGGTGGGGGAGGGTGGACGTGCTCCCGAGTGCCCCATTGGATCTGCCACTGCAATGTAATGGTAATGAGAGATCTTCATTTGCTGGCAAATGAAATTTTCTCTAAAAATTCACCGCTGTCAAGACTGGCTCGATAAGCGAGCCAGTCATTCCAGTAGTTATTCTTTAGAAAATACTCGTCTCTTAGCTTGCAACTGGACATTCAATAAGAAACTAGTTTGATATTCTTTGGTGAAATTTAGCCATTAATGAGTCAAGCGCATATAATGTTGGTCCAGTACGACAGGTGGTCATAAATAACAACTCACATAGCAGCCATTGTTTCATATTAAGCGATAAGCTCTCTTGAGTCACAATATTTAGACATCTAATACAGACATACATCACTTTCAAACCGCTTTACTGCCCTGCCTTAAATTATAAAGTAACGGTCGGGTTAAATATCGAAAACGAGGCTCGAAATAGTGAACACTTTGCTGATCTCGCGGTCATTTTATGAGTACAAGATGTAAATATATGCGCCTTAAGGTGCCTGCACACTAACGCGACGCGAATGTCAGAGCGATTACGAGCGCGAAAAAGAAAAATAAAGATTAGTTTGGTTCTGTCGCTTCTCGCTCAACGCGCTATTGAGTTCGCGCTCGCATTCGCGCTAGTGTGTATTGCATTACTAATTAAATAGGGTTTAATTATTTTCGCTTTCGCCCTTGCGTTCAAAATCGCGTTAGTGTGCAGGCACGTTTAATGGCATAAAGTGGGGACCTTCCCTGAAAATCCATTTCCAACTTTGTTACACTATGCCACTATATAGAGACAGTGGGCTGACAACTAAGCCAGGATGTATTGATTCCATGTGATAGGACGCCATAACCAGGGACATACCTACTGATCTTCTAGGTCAAGAAATCCACTACAACCTTGTTTGAAAGTAATGGCTTATTAACGCAAACAGGTCACACGTGATGTGATAGAGGCTGGATAAGCATGAATTTGTTCCATGGCATTGCAATCACTAGCTAGGCCGCCACTATTTCTAGTTAAACGCCACCCTAATTTGAAAGTCGTTATAGCATTCATACACGTTAGTGAGAGAACTTTGGGTTTTCGTGAACGGGCGGGCTACTTTATGTTGACGGACCTTTCCGGTTTTAGCCATTCCCCGCCCATCTCTAGCTAAGCTCCATCCATACCTCGCTCGTGTTGGGATCGACCGATCTCTGAACACCCTGACTATCAATTTCCAAAAAACTACATAGGTAAGCTGTTGAATATTTTGAAACTAATTTGACTGGGTGCTGTTGCTGCCTAAGGCAGCAACAGCGCCCAGTTAAATTAGTTTCAAAATATGCAACAGTATGTTTATTAAATAGCAAAGAAGTACAAATACATACAATTCATACAACGTGCCGGACTGTTTGAGATTTGGTGACGGTCTATATGGAATCCTTTGTGGCATGATGATTGTGACGTCATCATACACGCGCTGAGCTGATTATGACGTCATACTAGGTCAGATGATGGATGGATACTCCGGAAAGGTGAATTGTGAAGTAAACTTAAGGGACAGATAGGATCCCTCTGCCGCGCGTGTGTCTGTCTAACCAGACTTGATGTGAGTGCATTAGACTGTTCAGGATTCCACACAGTAGGGGCGTCCATTTCCACCTATACCCCACCCATTTCTAGCTAAGCTCCACCAACTTCTTACGTGCTTTGTAATCACATTATATACAGTACTATAAGCTGTTGAATATTTTGAAACTAATTTGCCTGATGGTTGTTTGTGCCTATATACTACACTGTTCAGCTGCTAAGATATTTAGGTGTTGTAGCATGACAGTGCATGATGGCGATCACGTACATTTATAAGCTTGACGATTATAGAGATTTACAATTTATTCATTGGTAACTACTGGACCTTTCCAATTTATCCATCCATTATCTGACCTCATATGATGTCATAATCACCTTGGTGACGTGTAGGATGACTCCATAATTAATTGTGGCATGAGTGTCGTGATTTAGTCCGTCTTTAATGCTTAATTAATAGTCAGACATGTTGTTCGACTGTATGTCTGTACCATTTAATACACATTCTGTTGAATATTTTGAAACTAATTTGACTCGACATCCAGCCAAAGTAGTTTCAAAATATTTAACAGCTTACGTGTATAGTCTTCTGGAGATTGGTACGCAGGGAGTTCATGGATCGATCGATGGCAACACAAGCGAGGTGTGGGTGGAGCTTATCTATAGATGGGCGGAGCATAGCTAAAACCGGAAAGGTCCATTCATTTGCAAAGCAAGATTGATGATGAATGACTGTGTTTTGTGGCGGAGGAAGTGAAAATTTCTTTCAACTTTCAATCTCCGCTGTGTCTTCTCCACCGCAAACACCCTGGGATCCTTTAGGTGGTTTCTCGTATTTGTTGGTCCTAGGTTGCGTCTTTTGACGTATGATCGTAAACCATTAGGAAGTTGATATTGTGGCGACTTTTGTGTTCCTATTACCTGTCGGTATCTACCACTGCAAATTATATTGCATTGTGAATAGGTATCTTTTCTGTCATTCAAAGAACATGGCCGAACATAGACCATCAGGTATGTCCTGTCCTCACAGATTGTGGCTCTGTGCTGCACAGTTGTAGAGTGATGCATGTGATATTAGACTGCGTGGCTAGCGATGATTTGTAATGGGTCACAAATGTTGGAAATAGTGAATCGAGAGGACCATTTTCTTCGTCGATAAAGTGAACACCATCTCCATACTCCATCTCTCGTGACCTGCCAATCATTGAGATTGGAGGGTTTGCTCGCGTGGAGTGTTCTCGAACAGATGATAGTGACGTGGCGTTGAGTGATGTGGCGATGAGTGATGAGTCGATGAGTGATGTAGCGATGTAGCAAGTAAACAGTGCTGGGTCATAAATCAACCAGTGATAGTCCATTGGCTTGTGGTGATCCTATTGATATCTGAAAATCTGCAGAAACCATTGATTTGATGTGAACATTTAGTTTTGTGTTTGCCAATACGAGTCTCACCAGGCATGTTCAGTCATTATCGCAGCCAGGTTGATGGAGAAATTGAAGTATGTGTGGTCTACTGGTGGTACCAAATGCACGTAACATGTCGATTCCCAATGCATTGATAGGACCACTAGTCACCTTTCATTGTGCCAAGAATATGCCAGCCCAGCTCACTGATTTGGCCCAGGGTCTTTTCGCGATTCTGCTTTAGACCAATTTGGTGTTTATTGCGACTGCTTTGAGATATATGCGTATTGTATTATTCAGACAACATATAATTTTCTTGATGGGTATTCCTGGCTATACAGCAACAATAACAACAACAGCAGCAACAACAATAACAACAACAACAACAAGAACAACAACGACGACAACAACAACAATAACAACAACAACAACAACAACAGCAACAACAACATCATCAACAACAACAACAACAGCAAAGTATTGCAGATTAAATATCTGGGATAGCTTTGTTGAGATATACATATATTTAACAGAACAATACTCCTCTGAATGCTGCTGTAGTATTATGGAACAAAACGGTGTCCCAAATGAAATGACCATTCTATAACACTCCTTTAAATGTTTCTGTAATTTGACATTCTCCATGGATGGGCCTACGTGACACAGATATTACAGACATAATCATTTACGGTGGATGCTATGAGAACAAAAGTCGTATCTAACTCGTTAATGTCCGAATTTCGTCAAGTAAATTCAAATTTTTTCACATAACTGCCCATTTGTGGACCAAAAGTAGGCAATTTTTGAGAATTTAGCGCTGGAATGACTGGTGGTAAATTCTCAAACATAGCCTTCTCTTGGTCTGCAAACGGGCATTTTTCAAAACAACTGTGGATGCGTTTTTTGGCTGACTTGGGCAATACAGGTTTAAAAACACTTTATAACTCGGATGATTTACTCGAGATGCGTTGTTTGACCAGTGATTTAACAACACATTGCTTGCCAAATCAAGAAGCAGTGCCAAACATTACTGAAATAGCAGTCAACATATGTAACACTATGGCAACAGTATGCTCTTTGAAATTAATTTGAAAATACTAAACACGTATAGTTACATTCAAATAGAGATTCGTGGAATTCACGCTTCAAAGAACATTCATGATAATGACTTTGAATTCATCCAGAGGCATAAGAACACATTACAATCATTTTCTCTATCACCACTGTAAGCCATATTGATGACGACTGTTCAGCCAGACGAACAGGAAAGCCCATTCATCAGATGGTGGCTTGACACACACTCAAAGAAATGGCTGACATATCACATCTCTGATCTTTCCACACGATCTAACATCGATTGACTTCTGGAAGGGATCTCTGTGTTTGCTGAATTTAGATAGTTTATTATAATACTTGCTTCATTTGTGAAAGACAAACATACATTGTCCTAGCTACACTCGCCCAGAGACAAGTTAGATCACGCTGCCATTTAATCGTTCAAACACAAAGCTGACGATGAATACATTGAAAACAATTTGGCAGGATGAGGGTACTGCATTCGATAACAGTATGTTCTATTGAAATTAGAGTGAACATAGTTAACATTACTTACTTTCTTACGTCGAAAGCACATAGTTAGCAGCGATAAGTCACCATTTGATCTGGTATCCCTCATCAGCTACATCCACGCATTGTAATGGTGGCCGGCCTTATTTAACATAAATCTCAAATGTTGTGAGAAAAAGGTAGGGCATGTCATCCATTGCCCTCCTCAGATAAATTAAACACGTCATCCGACTTCTACGAATACAAGTGTATTTTTATTAACTATTTTGATTAATTATTTTGCATATGCGGTAGAACGACTAACGACTCTGATCCACAGGAGGAATGCTATGGTATGCCACGACCAGAGAAATCATGATGGAAAGGGATAACATTACCAAAGAGTATGTTCTACTCGGTCATGAGTGATATGGTACAGGGGTATAGCCACATGGACACACCAACGCATATGGACGGGCATAGAGACACACGCACACACGGACGCATCGGCATCAAGGACGCGCACACACGAACGCACGCATAAGCTTGGCAACAGACACGCCCAGACACGCACACGCGACGACACAACTCCCGAATACGCTGAATGACGGACACGCCCAGTAATACGTGACAACATAGAACGGAGAGACCACGAGCCTTACAGCAATAAATGGACAAATATATGCATAGACTATTAATCGACACGCCCTACATGGAACAAACAGTTATTAGTTGGAATGGACACGGGCAGAGTATAACTCTTGCAATTCAATGTAACCATGTTGTAATATGCTGCTTTATGATTGTATTATATACGTTAATTAGTATTATTCAAATTAGTTAATTGGACTCATAGAACACATTCACGTGCATACATGCCCGCCATCACTAAATACACACACATTTGTTGACATAACGACAACATCATATTTAAGAGTGGACGAATGTTGACGACAGGGAATTAGAGTTAAAGTTAGACAGTGAGAGTTACGGTTACGGACTCGGACGGACTTGCACAGCGGTCTCTGACCGCTAGTGACAGGTAGTGAGTAGTGAGATTGTCAGCTATGTAGTTAGCTGACTGGTCTGTTACAGAGACGTACTTAAGGTTAACTTTGTTATATTTTATTATAATACTTCTCTCTTATGAATCGAATGTAGTTAAGTAGAATAGGTTTAGAATAGGTAAGCGACATGTTACTAGAATTTGGAATTATATGTGTAAACTATAGGATTAAGAAAGTTCACTAAACGAGTCATCATTAATATAATACAGCATTGTGTCATCCATTCCACCCATCTCCGCTAGAAGGAAGATCCCGGTCGGTACGCGGGTTGAGACGGCGGCGAGCTAAATCCCTATCAGAACCACCGAACGGGACCACCTGTCTTATACGCACCGGTACCATAGTGACATCAAAGAAAGGAGATCACATTTAGATAAGATGTACAGCACACTCGTGATCGGGTGAAGAAAGTTGGGATCAATTTTCAATCAGAGTATTCATAAATAGATAGTTAGCCTAACACGGTTTATTTATACAGTATGAAATTCACAATTATCACTGAACTATGGAAGCAGCTTTGCCCACCTTGGAAGCCATTGGTACAGACATCACTCTATTTTGCTCATCACTAGCTATTTCTGCCAAGAATTTCCAGAAATTTGTGATTGTCGTTGTGGCCAATTTATTTCCAAAATTTTGCCTACCCCATTACAATGCTATGCCTTTGGCTCTGTGTAGATCAAGAATTACATTAGATTCGGCCACTTTTACTTCTGCCTTTAATTTGTCCAATTTGCTTCGATAATGTTTGATTAAATTTTCTAAGCAGCTATGAGCCCAAATTTGGTTTATCATGCTGGTCGATTTCAAGAATTTAACGCAAAAGCAGTTAACATATCTCATTGCAAAACGAAAATCAAAACCACTACATTCTACCCGTTAGACAAAATTCATAAACCTATTGATTCTTGGTCAGATCCTATGACACAACCAGAACGACCTATGATATCGGATTGTGGTTCTGAATCCTATAGAATCAGTGAAATGATTGATTATCACCTACAACCAATTGCGAATAGACATTCAGCTTTATTTAGAACCACTGGAGACTTTCTATCGCAGGTCTCTGAGATCTCGATACCTCCAAATTCACCTTTGATTACTCTCGACATCGATGCTATGTACACGAACTTTGACATAAAAAAAGTCCGAATTCTGTCCGTAAAGCATTTAAATAATACTCAGATAACAACTGGCCCTCTGGCGAAATAGTACCTCTCTTAGAGCTAAGCTTAAAGGGCAATGCTCTTGAATTCACAGGTAAAACATACCACCAAATTAGTGGTTGCGCAAAGGGTAAGCGATTCAGTCCAAGTTTGCCAACATCTATGTAGCAGAATGGGAGGAGGATGCACTTAGCAAATGTCTTAAACAACTGCTCTTTTACCGCTCTTTTACCCCTGGTACCTCGATGATATTTTCCAGTATTTGGCATCATACAAAGGAAGAATTTAATGAATTTTTAGATGTAACTCTATACAAAGGTGTAAACTACGCCACAACTGGACACCTTGATTACAACGTATATTTTAAGCCCACAGATTCACATCTGTCCGTAAATCAAAATGCGTTTATACGCTTTCACAACATCCGAATCTACGTGATATATTGGTAAAATCGAAATTAACCGGACAAACATTGCCATCTTAAAGTTTCCAACATTTTAAAAGCCATATCGCCTCTATAAAACAAAAATAGCAAATCTCAGGCAATAAATTAAATACACCATTTTAGACAAATTCTGAGCCAGCACTTTAACCATATTACTGTCTTTTTTATGTTTGCCTACCTGCCTACTCCGTTGGTCGGTCGGTCGGTCGGTCGGTCGGTCGGTCGGTCGGTCGGTCGGTCGGTCGGTCGGTCGGTCGGTCGGTCGGTCGGTCGGTCGGTCGGTCGGTCGGTCGGTCGGTCGGTCGGTCGGTCGGTCGGTCGGTCGGTCGGTCGGTCGGTCGGTCGGTCGGTCGGTTGGTTGGTCGGTCGTTCTCTATGACTGTCTCGCTGTCTGTCTGTCTTCTGATGTTATTCGGACATTGAAAGAATGGGAGTAAATATATATTTCTCACTCTTCCTATATAATATGATTTTATGTAAGTTGATGTATGTCGACGTCGTCGTCGTCGTCCTCGTCGTCGTCGTCGTCGTAGTAGTAGTAGATAGCTGTAATAGTGCATTATTATCATTATTATTATTATTATTAGTAGTAGTAGTAGTAGTAGTAGTAGTAGTAGTAGTAGTAGTAGTGGTAGTAGTAGTAGTAGTAGTAGTAGTAGTAGTAGTAGTAGTAGTAGTAGTAGTAGTAGTAATAATAGTAGGAGTAGTAGTAGTAGTAGTAGTAGTAGTAGTAGTAATAATAGTAGGAGTAGTAGTAGTAATAGTAGTAGTAATTGTAGTAGTAGTAGTAGTAGTAGTAGTAGTAGTAGTAGTAGTAGCAGTAGTAGTAGTAGTAGTAGTAGTAGTAGTAGTAGTAGTAGTAGTAGTAGTAGTAGTAGTAGTAGGAGTAGTAGTAGTAGTAGTAGTAGTAGTAGTAGTAGTAGTAGTAGTAGTAGTAGTAGTAGTAGTAGTCGAAGTGAACGCACGCGTTTATTTAGCTCTGCAATTGCTGCCCGAATTTGTTAGTTTCTAGCGCGATTTTGTAGATAAATTTTATACATATATTTCGTATTAGTATTTCCTTTCAAACTTCATGTTTAATTTGTAAATTCTTGTCTTGGTTGGAGCGCATTTTGTGTCTCCATTTTCTAAAGGCATTCCTCTTAGCTGGCGGTTTCCGGCATTTAATAGGGCTCCTCTTACTGTGGTCAATGCAATACATTTTTCCCCGCGCCAGTCTGCTATTTCTATAGTTCGTAGGCTAGCGCATTATATTTGGCACGATCGCTTGAGTGAGTGGATTGAATTCCTTTGTCATTTGTAAGCACAAGCCTAGTTCTTTAACTATATAAATCCTTATAGTCAGTTGGCTGTCCCCGGTCAACTCGAACAGACTAACAAATATATGACTGTACTATCTATTCATATATTTGTTAGTATACTTTAATCGGCTAGGTGTTAGTGAACCACTTAGAAAGTGGTTCAAACTAACAAATATACGACTGTACTCTCTATTCGTATATGTGTTGGTAGACGTCAGGGTTTCAAAAGGGGACACTATTTATTTAGTGCTTAGCTCTTTCCCTGACGTCCTGGTGTTATATAAGTATATATTTATTATATATTGTAGTAGTATGGGGTTCCTCCTTTGATAAACCACCATGGCAACCTATAAGCGTACCCTAAGCCTTAAAATAACAACTAAGGGGTGGGGTGTCACGGCTATCGACGTGTATTATGGGTTAAAAGACGTCCTTGGCGCGGGACCTGCTACTTTGCAGGGGCTTATCAATGTTACTAAAACTGTATGGAATGTAACAGTGTCAAATGAGGGGGTCAAGGAAAAGCTTCTGGAAGATGTTCTTATTGTAAAAGGTGAAGTTTGTAACGTAGTGGAAATCGAGTCAGATAGGGTGTTAGTGAAGATGAAAGTTCCACTAGAAATTCCAGATGACAGAATCATGAGTGAACTCAAGAAGTATGGCAAAGTGCAAAAGATTGAACGGGAAACGTATCCCTTTGAAAGAACGCTAGAAAACGGTGTAAGACGTATTTGGTTTGATAAAGTGGATAGCCGTTTACCAAGCAGATTGACGCTTGATGGCAGCTTTGTCCTGCCCTTATGGTATAGAGGGCAGATTAAAGAATGCCGGATCTGCCTAAGTACTGACCATTTGGCAACAGATTGTCCCAATCGAAACAAATGTTTGCTCTGTAGTCCAGTTGACCATTTTAAATGGCGCTGTCCAAAAAATCAAAACAAGACCTCAGTATCAGGAGATAATCGCCCATTAAAGGATGCAACTGAGTCAAATGCTTCTGAAGCAACCGCTACGGAAGCTGTTGTTTTGGTTCATGCCACTGAAAATGACACAAACAAATCATCAAATCCTGTATTAAGTAACTACAGTTGATGAAATTCATGTATTAGAGGAGGGTATAACCTTAAGTCAAGAAAATACTCAAAATGCAGTGGAGCCAAACGTTGCTGTAAAAGACACGCAGGAAAATGATGATCTTACAGAAGAGCCAGTTTACAATTCCTTAGAAGATGAATTAAAATTAGGACAGGATAAGTTTAGGACCCAGAAGACAGAAAGTTCAGTCGATTTTCCGCTAAGCCCACTTGATTTAAGTCAGCTTGAAGATATGGTAAATGATGCTCCTGCCAAATGTTACTTACGTAGCAATAAGCGTCATAAAGAAGACAATAGCTCAGAATCTGAGATTGAAGTAAATGATATGGATGATGATACAATGTCAGTTGCAGAATCAGATGTGTCCATTCAAACACAGAGTTCACAGATGAAAGATGAAATGGTAATGTACCGATCAGAAGGGGGTGAAGGGTTAGTGCCATATGTAACGCCGAGAGGCGTGAAATATCGTCTACTGCGCCATGATTCTGATATTTTCAAATATGAATATTTGTCTGTGGTAGAACTAGGAAATAATGAATTCGCAGGAAAACTAGGTAAATGGTCTAAGAAACGAGCTAAAAAAACCAAATCTAGTTAATCTAATGATGGCGGTTGTAAACATCATTTTACAAATTATGATTATCTGCACCATCAATTGCAGAGGATTAAATACCGAATTCAAGCAGCGCCACTTGCTTGAAGAATTAGCAAATGAAAGAGTTGATATTGCTTTTCTACAAGAGACCAAAATTCAAAAAGCTGAAGTGTATGCATCTCTCAAAGATATTTCAAAAGGGCAGATTTTTTTTCTTTATCACAAGATAATAGTGCGGGAGTGGCCATTCTTATCCTGCCCCGCTGTCTCAACTATGTTGACGTTATATCGTCGTCATCAGATCCAAATGGACGATGGATTTGTGTATCAATTGATGTACTAAACACAACTTTAAATTTGATGTGCCTTTATGCACCTACCTCTCATCAATTGAACCGTGAATTTCTAAATGATGTTTCCACAATAATTCAAGACAGAACGCCTGAAACCCTAATTATGGGCGGTGACTTTAATTGCATATTAGACGAGGCTAAAGACAGAAACTCTAGGTCTAATTTTAATGACACATCGCATAATATTTTGAAACACATTTGTGAAAATAAAAGCTTGTTAGACACTTATCGGATTGAAAATCCAGAAGCCCAGGAATTTACTTGGTTTTCAACCAATGGAATGTTAGCTTCAAGGTTTGACAGGATCGTTGTAGAACGTTCATTGAAAGGTTACATGTGTAAAACTAACATAAAACCAGTAACTTTCTCTGATCACAATATGTTTTCCATCACATTAGATAATGCTGACTGGGTCAAACGAGGAGATGGATTTTGGAAACTTGATGTAGCATTGCTACGAGATAGTTGCTACCGCAAATGTGTGGAAAGTTGTTGGAGCATTGGGATGAAAGAAGAGGTTCGTATGAATGAATAACAGACTGGTGGGAAGATGCTAAATCAGACCTGAAATATATTTCAAGGCAGTATTCCATTAGGAAAGCACGTGAAATACGAAAGTGTAAAAAGGCGCTTCAGAGGTCGTTGAGTAAAATTAATAAGAAAATTAATGATGGGGAATATAATTATTACGAACTATTAGTTAAATTAAAAGGTAGACTAAATGAAATAGAGCAATATCAGTTTGATGGGGCCAAAATAAGGTCAAGAGCACAGATGCACACCGAGGGCGAAAAGCCTACACGTTACTTTTGTAACTTGGAAAAAGCAAGAGGTATAGAGAAATTAATGCGCTCACTGAAGACTAATGATGGAGTATCAGTGTGCTCAAATGCAGAAATGATTGAAACAGTATCCGAATTTTACAAATCATTGTATAAATCTGAGGGAAGCGAGGAAACTGCAACTAGAGATGTTTTAGCTAATATAACGAAAAGACTTCCAGATTCATGTCGCGGAAGCTGTGACCAATCAATAACAATTGATGATTTGACAAAATCCCTCAAAGGTATGAAGTTAGAAAGGTCTCCTGGATGTGACGGACTTCCAGTTGAATTTTATCAAACATTCTGGCACATATTTGGGCCAGTATTAGAAGAAATAGCAACCAGCATTTGTAAGCAAGGGCATCTCCCTACATCGATGGGCCAAGCATATGTTCGGCTTATATAGAAGAGGGGTGACAGAAATAAAATACAGAATTATAGATCAATCTCTCTACTCTGTGTAGATTATAAGATTATTACTCGGGCACTAACATTAAAACTTGGCGCAGTCCTAGGCGAAGTCATTCATGATGATCAAACCTGCTCTGTGCCAGGAAGATCAATATTAAACAACACTTTGCTTATACAGGACCTTATTCAATTAGTTGAAAAGGATTGTATCCCAGCAGCAATAATAGCACTTGATAACGAGAAGGCGTTTGACAGACCAGAATGGGATTTCTTGTTTAAGTCTTTAGACCATATTGGCTTTGGTTCAAGATTTATTAAATGGGTCAATATTTTATATACTGATATAACAAGTTGCTATTTAGTTAACAATCAGCTATCCAAACCTGTAGTGTTGGAACGAGGTGTCAGACAGGGTTGCTCACTGTCCCCGCTTCTATTCGTCATAGCTATGGAATCGTTGGGGGCCACATTGAGGCAACGCAATGACTTTCAAGGAATATGTATACGGGCGTAGAAAGGCCACTAAAGGTTTCTCAATATGCAGATGATACGACTGTGTTTGCGGGTAAAAATACGGATTTTAGAATTTTAAATGGAGTATTAACAGATTTTCAAAAGGCATCAGGACTTAAAGTCAATAAAGATAAATCTAAGGGATTGTTTTTGGGCGATTGGAAGGGCAGAACTGATAATGTGATGGATATTAACTGCTCAAATGATGTCATAAAAATCTTGGGTATTTACTTTAGTAGAGAACAAAATGTATTGCTAAACTGGGAAGAAAGGATATCCAAGCTAAAGTGTGCATTACTAAATTGGAAACGACGTCGCCTAACTGTTTTTGGCAGGACATTTGTCCTTAATAATTTAATTTTATCTGGACTGTGGTATACCGCTTCTGTAGTTCATATGCCCAAATCAGTAGAGTCAAAGATCAACACGTTACTTTTGTCCTTCTTATGGGAGGACAAAGCCCATTTAGTATCACAGTCAATCCTCACCAATGAAAAGCATGCCAGAGGCCTGGATTTGGTTAATGTTTCAGCAAAGTGTGCTTCTTTAAAATTGAAATTCTTGAATAAGTTACTTACTTCAAACTCATCTTGGTCAAGTGTTTCAAGGACACTTCTCCAAAGGTACGTTGACCCATTTCCAGTAGAATGTTTATTTATGTGCAATAAATTGCCACCTAATCATCAAAAGATTCCAAATGTATATAAAGAACAGCTCGAAGCCTTAAAAATATTTACACGATCAATGCCACAATCCAATTGTTGGGAAGATGCCTTAGAGCACCGTCTTTGGGGCAACGAGTTGATTCGTGATAATGATGATGTATTATATTTGCCCTCTATGGCCAAAAATGGTATTCAATATTTACGTGACTTGGTAAATCCGAAATCTCGTAAATGGACTGCGATGCAAGATGTAGCAAGAATAACATCAATGAGACATATTGATGCTCAGCGCTTATTTGTTAGAATAAAGAATGCAATACCTGTTGTATGGTTCAAATTGCCGAAAGCATGTGGCAACATTGGTATGTTGCAACCAACATTAGTATTTATGTCAGAACATATAAACTACAACATGGCATCTAGAGACTGGTATAGAATTCTAATGCAAAGTCGGAGACAGACTCCTATTGTGGTTAGGCATTGGAACAATTTAGGATGCACGCCAAAGAACTGGAAAAATGCCTGGAAAGCAATACATCTACCTTGTCTACCAGGAATTGCACGGGACCTGGCATGGCAATTACTCCATCGAAGGCTATGGGTCGGTCATCTTACTTATATGTGTAAAATATCAAGTACAGACCGGTGCTTATTATGTAATACTGAGGAGGAAACGATAGACCATCTATTTACTCATTGTCGCATAATTACAGGCTTTTGGGTATATATCAATATGCTCCTTGCTAAATTTGGAACCAAATATGTGAATTTAGTGGCTGACACAATTTTGTTCATAGATTGCTCAACTATCGGACGAATCATTAATAGCAAGGAGAAAGAATTGTTAATAACCCTGTTATCTGTAGGAGTGTGGGCCATCTGGAAGCATCGGTGTTCAGAGGCCATGGATAAAAACCGGCAACAACCATCAGAGAGCCATACAAGCTATATTTCGATCATTGTTGATAAACTGCATTCATTGTGAATTTTACAGGCTAGTAGAACATGGGAGAGAAATTAGATTTAAAGACGTATGGTGCAAAACTGGCCTAGTATCAATTGAATACGGATATCTAAAAATATCAGGAGCGGAACTTGTAAAAGCAAGCACACTCGCTGCTTGCTGTATATTGATAAATGCTATTTTAATTTAATTTAATTGCCTTTATTTTAAAATTGTAATGCCTTAGGAGACTCTAATCTTGACGAATATCCTAACCTTGGGATCAGAATATTTAAATATCAAATGAGCATTATGTCAATATTCTGGAGGTGATCCGATTTTCAAGTTAACAGAGTGTGATATCTTACAATTAGCTTCCTGTTGTAAATATTTACTGTAGGTGTATTTGTTCCAGGGTAATTTGCAAAAACTTACAATGAAGTAAATTTAGAATGTGAACCCAGAGCGCCATCTAAGTAGTCATAGTTTGTATACGTTTGCTTTGTGCATTATATTATATAAAGGCTACTACGTCCGTTGGGTATTTACTAATCGGCTAACTGGCGTCAATGAGTGACTTTTTGTTACTTATTGACGAGTCACCTCGCCACTTGTTGGCGAGCTTCACTCGCCATTTGGCCCTACTACTATACGGTGTGCTACGTTAAACTACATATGATCTACTTAGCCTGCCGGTCATGAATCGTCTCAATGGCATCAATGATTAGCAGTAGCTTACTGCTAATTATTGATGAGTGGCTTTACCACTTGTTGGTTAGGTATGCTCGCCATTTGGGCCTACTACTACATGGTGTGCAAATAGCAATGTCTTTGTTGAATTATGTTATGTTATCAGCTCTTTATTAATTATGTTTTCTATGTAGTTATGCCACGGTTGTGGTATATGATAATAGAGTATTTTAGCTTGCACTGTTTTGACATGTTAGGTTTGTATTGTTATTCTATTACTAAAGCCTGCTATTTCAACCGATTTTTTTATGGGGGTTTGCAAGCCTTTTTAAAGGAGTTCCTCCGGGAAGTGTATCCGACTGCGTCAGCGTCGGAGTTTCACCAAAAAAAAAGGAAAAAAAAGTAGTAGTAGTAGTAGTAGTAGTAGTAGTAGTAGTAGTAGTAGTAGTAGTAGTAGTAGTAGTAGTTGTAATAGCAACAGTAGTAGTAGTAGTAGTAGTAGTAGTAGTAGTAGTAGTAGTAGTAGTAGGAGTAGTAGTAATGGTAGTAGTAGTAGTAGTAGTAGTAGTAGTAGTAGTAGTAGTAGTAGTTGTAGTAGTAGTTGTAGTAGTAGTAGTAGTAGCAGCAGCAGTAGTAGTAGTAGTAGAAGTAGTATTAGTAGTAGTAGTTGTTGTAGTAGTAGTTGTAGTAGTAGTAGTAGTAGTAGTAGTGGTATTAGTAGTAGTAGTAGTAGTAGTAGTAGTAGTAGTAGTAGTAGTAGTAGTAGTAGTAGTAGTAGTAGTAGTAGTAGTAGTAGTAGTAGTAGTAGTAGTAGTAGTACTAGTAGTAGTCAATATTGTCAACGCACTGGCTCAGAATCTTCAATAATTGAACAAATTCAAAAATTTTAAGATATTTTGGTTTATCTTACTGAATGAGATTTGTCATTTTGTTTGAGGAAAGCCATATGGCATTAATGTTAACCCTTTACTGGTTCAATTAGTAGTAGTAGTACAATGGTGAATCTAGAAAATGCGGAAAACCAACATGTCAGTTAGAAATATTTATTCCGAAAATTCACTAGCTATCAAACCTGAGACAAGTTTCGATTTCAGTCAAGCCTTACTTGTGATTCTGAAAACGTCATCTACTTATTAGGATGCAAACTATGTCAAAAACAATATGTAGGCCAAACAAAGGATCGTTTACGCGTGCTCGCAACCAGCCACATTTCTGACATAAGATTAAATGAAGACACCAGTGTAGCTGCCCACTTTAATCTTCCGAGGCATATAACTGATCGGGGCTTAGAAATCTTTCCCATCGAACAAACATCTCTACAAGACACTGTGGAAGAATCAGAAAATCACCGACTGTTTCGAGAAGCTTTGTGGATTACATGCCTAAACACTATATGACATTCTGGATTAAATATGAATCCAGGGCTACCGGACAAGAGGTCGGTAATGCCTTTTGTCCTCACATACAATAAAAGAAATGTAAAACTTGCTAAAATTTTCAAGGAAGAGTATGCTAACTTACAAACCAAATTACAAAAATCTTTTGGTTCCCGAGCAGTTATTGCTTATAAGAAAAATCCTAGACTCCGTAATCTTTTAGTAAGAGCGAAACTTACATGAGAAAGAAACTTATAAATGTAAGTTTCCAGCAAACAATGAAGCCACTAGCTAGAAGCCAGATAATTTTTAAGTGTGTGTCCTTTAGAAAAAGAAGCGAACTCCCCAGCGCTCGGCGACGGCTTAGGATTATGCGGGGTTACAAATCAGTATTCATCAACGAAGACCTTAATAAAATGCGTTTTGAGATGTACAAGAAACTACTGAAGCTCAAGAGTAATCAGAAAATCCACTATGGCCGTTTGATGGCGCTCTATTTTACCGAATGGGCCAGTGGTTACCCAATATTATGTTCTCACCCCCCAAAGAAATGGGCGAATTGAACTAATTCTCTGAATTTGTTAACAATATTCTATCGGATGATCGAAAGTGGCCACCACATAGTATATTGCAAATAAATAAACACATATATTATAGTTTATGTGCATAGAAAAAAATTTAGTCATTAAAGTGTTAAACCAATGCATGTTCGGCAAAGGCCGATCTGTCTTTAGGAGCCGCAATTCACCTTTCCAGATTATCCATCCATCATCTGACCTCGTATGACGTCATAATCAGCTCAGTGCGTGCATGATGACGTCACAAGCATTACGTCACAAAGGGTTCCATATAGACCGTCATCAAATCTCAAACAGTCCGACACGTTGTATGAATTGTATGTCTTTGTAATCCTTTGCTATTAAACAAACATGTTGCTGAATATTTTGAAACTAATTTGACTGAGCGCTGTTGCTGTCATAGTCAAATTAGTTTCAAAATTACCAACAGCTTAACTGTGTGGCTTTTTGGAAGTTGATGGTCAGGGTGTTCAGAGATCGATCGATCCCAACACGAGCCAGGTGTAGGTGGAGCTTAGCTAGAGATGGGCGGGGTATAGCTAAAAACCGGAAAGGTCCATTGATTGATTGGTAAGATATCTATTGAGATATTAATATGATTATTCACCTCTCTTCCGTAATCGACCTTTCCAAGTTTATCCATCCATCGTATGGCGTCATGATCACCTACGTGGCTCGTAGGATAAGATCACAATGAATGACGTCATTTGAAGACGGACTATGCGTTGTTGTACGAATTGTATTTCTTTACTATTCAATAAATTTCCAAATCAAATTAGTTTCAAAATATTTAACAGCTTACCTGTATAGTTTTCTGGAAATTAATAGTCAGAGAGTTCAGAGATCGATCGATCCCAACACTGACGAAGTGTGGATGGAGTTTAGCTAGAGATGGGCGGGGCATAGCTAAAACTGGAAAGGTCCATTAGAATCACGAAGGCCCATGAAAATCCTTTAATTGTTTAACTCCGATGTCCAGAATCCCGATTTCATGAAAACCACACTGGTGAAATGCTGGACATTTTGAAACTAATTTGGAACAAATAATTGTTGCTGACATCGGCAGCAATGGCTCTCTGTCTGGTTGGCTTCGTTATTTCCAGCGAAATACCTACAGTACGGATCGGAGGTGGCTTGACATGCTTCCAAGACAAAACAATTATATGATTGGATTAAAATACATCGTTGCCTTAGGCAGCACTGTTTCCGAGTCCAACTTGGTTAAGGATATTCACCATATGTTTTATTTTGTTATGGAGGCATTCTGAGTTGTTACTGAGCGGAACTGTAGTAAATAATACTATTAAAGTGTATATGTTTATAGTCTGTTGGGGTGGGGGGGCTGGGGGGGGGGGGTGCGTGCAGATTCGATAATGTATCATGCATGTTCTACGCTCCTCATTAGTGGGTACCTGAATAATTTTAATTTATATATAAACAGCATAGTAGGTATGTAGAAACTATTTAGACCTACCACTATAAGTATCATAATACAATTCACGATGCCACTATACTATAAGGTTACATGTTATTATTATATAACTTCCCAAATGCTATTCTTGTGTTACGGAGACTTCTAATGTTCAAATCATATCTCTTGTTTCTGTATTCTATCGTTTCTCTAATCTATCGTTATTACTCTTATCCTGCTAATATCTCCTACTTTCCTAATCTCTACCACCCTCATACTGATACTACTGGAACTCCGTGCACTGTTCATTTATCCGTGTTTAATTCCAATATGCCCCAATATGCCGCATATATATATTTGGTCGTCTTTGTCGGACCCTATCGACCATGGGTAATGATTGGGTAGTTTGATCTGTGTTTTTCGAGGTCATCGGTCAAGGGGGCTTCAAAGCGCTTATCCATAATATGTTACATTGTTTTCGTGACGCGTATCATACTATTCAATTAAATTAAGTTCCTAGTTTTTGTCAGAATATTGTGTCCATCTTACTACCCTCTTCGATTTAGAATTTAATCCAGGTCCTGCAACCAACAACAATGATCTGTCTATTGTATACGTAAATGTATGTACCCTAAAAGACAAACATCTTGTTGAGGTTAACGTTTCCAACTTTGGTATCATTGTTATTAATGGGAGCCATCTCACACCGACTATTAACAATACCATCGTTAAGCTTCCAGGCTTCCAGGAGCCTTATCGCAGAGATCGGCAACATGTGTGGGGAGGTGTATGTGTTTATATAGCCAACGACACAGCAGCTACTCGTCGCACGGTGTACGAATGCGTTGATGTTGGAATGATATGGTTAGAGGGCCGCGATCGTCCTGAAGTGCTCATATGCGTTATTTATCGGCCACTTAATACAAATGTTCGTAAGTGGCAAGTCATATTATAAAATATAGGTAATGTCCGGGATCTTAGCCCAAACAACACTCTAATCCTACTTGGGAACCTAAACGAAGACCTTTTTAACACGACCAAAAACCAGCTACGTGATATAATCAGTACATTTGTGTCCTACCAGTTAATGAATGAAGTAACTAGGCATGTGCAGAATACATTGCTCGATCCAATAATAATTAATAATAGAAGAATACTAAAAGATAGCACTATCATGTCACCTTTATGTAGCGATCACGCCGCAGGTTATCTAGCCATCTGCAATACCCAAACGTAAACCAGCGACGGATCTGGGACTAAGGAAAAGCGGACTTGGATAAACGTATGGATGTCTTGATCAACGCATGCTGGGATATTCTCCTCAATGATACTGATGTTGGCATATGGTGGCATACTATGACCACAACTATTATTCACGCAGCCAATACATGTATATCCAACAAAATTGTAACAATAAAACCAAATGATAAACCGTGGATGTCAAATACAATTAAGCACGAAATGAGGATTAGAGAAAAACTTATTAAGAAGTCACGGAAAGCAAACCAAGAGCACGACATAATAGAATCCAAGAAGCAGGAGAATCGTATATAAACACTCTAACTAGGGGGTCAAACACGAACTTAGAGACAAGACGGCTAGGCAAATAAAAAGTTTACTTACAGGTTCCAAAGAATGGTGGCAATTGAGCAAACCATTCCTATCTGGCACTAATTCAAACTTCAACGAAATGCCTCCCCTCAAGCGTGAAGATGGCTCGTTCGCCTATGATCTTCCTGGGAAGGCTAATCTTCTTAGCAATTATATTGCCAGTATTGCTACAATAGACGACTCCCATGCCTAGCTGCCCGTTCTGCAATTATATACAGAAACGTCTGTAAACTCTATAGCTCTAGCAATCACTGATATAGTAGATATACTATCTAACCTGGACACGTCGAAGGCCATTGGTCCTGACCAGGTAAGTCCAAGACTACTCGTAGAGGATAATTATGTTTTCATTTTATTTTCCAACCTCTTGGAAAGTGGCGAACCTTTAAAAATGGCGACACGAACTTGTGTTCAAATTATCGACCGATATCATTACTGACCTGTTTGAGTAACGGCATGGAGAAGACGGATTTTAAGTATGTTTACCATTTTATTAGAGATGGTATAACACCTCACAAATCACAATCAAAATGAAATACCGTTGTTTTTATGTTTTGATATATCCAAAGCATTTGACTTGGTCTGGCACCATGGCCTGCTGCAGAAACAGGAGCAATTTGGAGTTACAGAACACTAATTGCATGGTTTGCAAGTTATCTTGAGAATCGTCATCAGCGAGTAGGCATTAATGGTAGTGAATCTATGATACGTTCGTTCTATTCTGGTGTGCCAGTTCTTGACCCTCTACTGTATTTTTGTTTTTATAAATGACTTGCCCAATAGTCTCCTAAACAATATTAAGGTCTTTGCTGATGATACGTCGCTATACATAATATCTGGCCACCTAAAGACGCAAAGCGCTTCTATAGACCATGACATACAGATGATAGCCCAATGGACGGGCATTACTTGACCCTATTATAATTAACAATATTAGGCTTGTCAAAGATAGTGGCGTTCTTGCACCTTTTTGTAGCGATCATACCCCAGTACATATGACCATAACATCCTGCATACCCAAACGAAAATCATACAAGCACCATATATGGGATTACGCAAAGTCTGACTGGGTGAAACTTAGAAACCACATATCTAATGCTCCGTTGAATACCCTTTCCGACGAGCATGACGTCGATAGCTGGTGCCAAACCATTACTACAAATATTACTAATGCAGCCAATGCTAGCATACCAAACAAATCAGTCACCATCCACCCAGATGATAAAGCCTGGATGTCTAGCAAAATTAGACACGAGATGAGAATTAGAGAAAAACTGTATAAGAAAGCAAGGAAAACCAAACAAGAACAGGACCTTGCAAATTTTAAGAAACAAAGAAATTCGGTCAACACCTTAGTTCGGACAGCCAAACAAGAATTCAAAATCAAACTGGCAGAAAAAATTAAAAATGAACGCACAGGTTCCAAATTGTGGTCCTTTTTGTTTGATACTAACTCCAATTTTGGCGATATACCCCCTTAAAACGTGGTGACGGCGCATTTACCCATGACTTTATTGAAAAGGCAAATCTTTTAAATCACTATTTTTCAAGTATTGAGACAATTGGTGAGTCAAATGTGGAATTACCCCCTTTATCCCTATATACAGGAAACTTTTTAAATATGATCACAATAACGACTCAAGACGTTCTAGATATACTTTCTAAGCTGGATACCTCAAAAGCCGTCGGTCCCAACAGACTAAGTCCTAAACTTTTAGTCATGAGTAAAGAAATTCTAGCTCCGAATCTAGCACGTTTCTTTAATTACTCACTCATAAATTCAAAATTTCCCACCTCCTGGAAATTTGCCAATGTAAGTCCAATTTTTAAAAAGGGGGAAAGGGGCTCGTGCACAAACTACCGCTGTTTTTAAATACGTTTACTACCACATTATAGATAGCATCACTCCATATCAGTCTGGCTTTCTTCCTTCACATGCTACAGCAAATCAACTATTAGGAATATATACAGATATCGCCAAAGCTCTAGATGAACAAAAAGAAGTACTGTTCTTATTTTTCGACATTTCGAAAGCATTTGACCGAGTGTGGCATCGTGGCCTTCTACCGAAGCTCAAACAATTTGGCATCGCTGGAAATCTACTTTTATGGTTTGAAAGTTACCTTCATAATCGCTACCAGCGAGTAGTTATAAATAGTTACGAATCTACGTTGCTTCGATTACATGCTGGTGTGCCACAGGGCTCCGTTCTTGGGCCACTACTTTCCTTAGTATTTATTGACGATATGCCCAATGACATACTAAACAATATCAGACTATTTGCTGATGATACATGCCTGTATGTGATGTCGGATAACTTAGAAGACCACACACCATCTGTCGACCACGATCTGCAAGTAATGACCCATTGGGCAAACACATGGCTAGTCGAATTTAATGCTTCTCTACGCAGAGATCCTACCGTTTTTCCAATAAATTTCAAAAATTCTGAAATAGTTCCATCAACCCATCATGAACACCTTGGTATCACGTTCAACAATAACGGGCGTTGGCACAACCATGTGGAAAGTATAATAGCAAATGCCCAGCTCAAGCTTTCATTACTCAAAGGACTAAAATATATCTTAGACCGCGAATGTCTCGAAATCATGTATAAGAGCTTTATTAAGCCATCGCTGGAATATGCAGATACTGTCTCGGATAATTTACCACAATATCTTGTTAACAGACTAGAAGACGTACAAAAGGATGCTCTTAGGACAATTAGCGGAGTGACATGTAGTGCCCACATCGAAGATTTGTATATAGAAACTGGCATAGAAACACTTTCCCACCGACGAGAAATTCACAGACTAGTCATGTTTTACAAAATTGTCAATGGGATGACGAGCGAGGCCTTGACAGATTATCTCCCTCCACTGATATTAGCACGTAATCCCTACAATATCCCACGCTAGAATTCTTTCACCCCAGTTAGATGTCGAACGGATCTTTGTCGCGAGTCATTTTTCCCAGCAACAGTACGTGCCTGGAACACTCTTCCAGCCCCTGGCACTATGTCTAATACCCTACCGGAATTCAAGACCCAACTAAGAGCAATGTCCCGTATTCCCAGTCCCCCTCCGTGGTATTACGTCGGCTCAAGAGTGGCTAATATATGTTTAATTAGGCTTCGTAATGGCTGTAGTGGATTAAATAGGCATCTATTTGATAACTTCCTCTCTGACTCTGCCAGCTGCGCTTGCGGCCTTCCTGATGAATCTGTTAAGCATTGCATTTTTTACTGTCCACTTTTCAATGAACAAAGAACCACCTTTGAAAATGAGCTTGCCTCCAACCAAATCTCCTCAACAACCCTAACCAGTCAGCAACTCCTATATGGCCGTGCTGACGTTGATGTAGAATTAAACATCACGGTTTCCAACATTCTATGTCAATATATTACTGACACCTGTCGGTTTAAATGACCTATAGTAATTTCAAACACCACTCATGGATTGTGTCGACAAATCCATAGCCGCGTAAGTTTCTGGATGGCCATGCAGTGTGGACCAGCGCCGGTGACTACAGCACATCGAGCTCCTTTCTCCTAATACCGCCTTGTGATTCGTCAAACCATGCTTTTCTCCATCTCCCGAAGATTTTATTCTGTCATCATTAGGCTACCTACAACATTATTCCTCCTTCTCCTCCTCCTCCTTCTTCTTCTTCTTCTTCTTCTTCCTCTTCCCCTTCCTCTTCTTCTTCTTCTTCTTCTTCTTCTTCTTCTTCTTCTTCTTCTTCTTATTATTATTATTATTATTATTATTATTACTATTAATAATGTTATTGTTGTTATAGTCCAGTAAAACTACAAATTAACCTAGAACAAATTGCAACAGAATTTATTTCTTTTCTGCGGCATTCATGGGACTGCCAGGTGTCACATATCAAAAGTCTTCCAATATCCCTCGATGGGAAAGTGGGTAAATTCGCATATTTAGCTACCGCCATTATCCGAATAATGAAACTTCCCTTACCTGCTTCATTCCGCAAATAAACGAAGTAGAAATGTTGTCTAAGCTCTGAATTTCATGGTCACAGAAGATATCAAGCAAGTTGGCAAGATCTGTATCAGGAACTTTGAGTCTCAACATACCAGGAACTTCCCATTGACCTTTAAGGAGTTAACTGCGATGGAAAAAACAGACCCAACAGCTGACATTGACATCCTCTGGGATTTCTCTTTGTTTCTGCGTTCAAGGAGACAGTCATGGTCTGGCATGATGCAAACTGTTCACCAAGGAGTTTATCCAGGTAAATCCTCTGTTATTTTCCTTCCGATGATAGATCTAGAGCCAAGTAACATGAGCTGCATCTTTTCCACTTTGACTTATGTTTGTGAACAGGCAAACCGATACCATGTTGCACCCGTGATTACATTTGATCAGCCCTTATTTTGGAAAGCTATGACTATCATAGAGATTGAGCCGAGCTGGAGTCCATTAAAGCAAATTATTCTAAGACTCGGAGGTCTTCATATGGAGATGAGCTTCCTTGGCTGCATTGGTCACTTAATGGCAGGAAGCGGTCTTGCGCCTATTCTAGAGGTAGTCTACGCTGAGAATGCTGTCAAACACATTCTTAGTGGAAAGGCAATTTCTTGAGCAGTTCGAGGACACCTCATGGTTTTTGCTTCTCTCAGTACAATCTTGATTGCAAATGCATACAACCTACCACTACCTACAATTGCAGATGCTGAAGTTGACACAGTAGAATATTCCGCTGCAATGCATTCAAAAGAATTGTTTGACAATGATGATAATGTTGCAGGACATGAAACGATTGAAAGTTCCCTAAATAAAAGTCTGGTTAAAGTTGGAGAGCTCTATGATGACATTATCAAAAATCCGTATGTAGCTACAAGATTGTCGTCGGAAAATGCATTACATGATGTCAAGGACAAACTAGACTCAGAGAAGGTGGTCACGAAAGATAAGAGGACTGCACGACTCTGGCTTTTGTATATGGAGTTGGTTGACATTCTGCGTAAATTCATTAAGGCAGAACGAACTGGTGATTGGAACATGCACCTTCAGACCGTTCGTGAGATGCTTCCATATTTTGCAGCCGCTGGGCATAATCTGTACACCAAGTCTGCATATGTATATTTACAAAAGATGTTAGAAATACCTGAAAGTCATCCAGATATACACACCAGCTTCCTCAATGGTCATCATGCCATTCATCGAAGTGATAGGTATTGGGCAGGGTTATCTACTGATCTAATTATTGAGCAGGTCCTTATGAGAAGTGTAAAGTCAAGTGGTGGTCTAACACGAGGTCGTGGAATGACAGAACTTCAGCGTCTTGTTTGGTTGTTGTCTATGCCCGCATGTGCAGATGTGTGTAATGCAATGCATGAGCTCTCTGGGGTAAACTGTGATTCAAGTGAACAACACAAAGATTACACACAATCTCGAATAAAGCGTGATATGGATGGTACTTACAAAATTCTCAAAATCCTTAGTGAACTGAATCCATTTGGACCAAACCCTTCTCTTAGAGGACTTGTTAGTGGATTGTCTGCACATGAATCAGTCAATGTTGACGATGCTAAAGATATTGGAGAATCAATTATTAATTCGATGTGTGGCCAATGTGTATCAAGCATTTCGTTCCAGAGAAAGAGACAAGCTATTACCTTAGCATCCAAAACATCTCTCAAGATTGATGATGAATGTGTACAAATTGATCCACAACTCCTATTTCAAAGACTCAGTTTAATTGCTACAAATGGATCAAAAGGGAATCCATCATCTTATTTTGAGTATGAGTTGTGCACTCATCCGCCCGCACTCTTTGATAATTCATCTCTTCCATGGGAAGCAAATAAGCCGGCACTTGCTGATGCATTGTGGAAATTAATTCAAAATGAAGATGCAGTCCTTCCAGATTCTGTCCACTATGTGCTTGATGGAGGAGCTCTATTACACCATGTTCCATGGCAGCGTGGAGAGACATTTGCAAATGTTTGTCAAAGATATGTAAAATATTGCATAAGCAAATATGGAAAGGCTACAGTAGTTTTTGATGGTTATGACCAAGGCCCAGACATAAAAGATGTAACACATAAGAGGCGAACTCGTGGATCAGGCGCAACTGTTGTACTGACTCCGCAAACAGTTGTAACTCTGAGTAAGCCTGATTTTCTTCGCAGAACAAACATCGGTTCATATCAATCTTAAGTTCATCTCTCCAACAGGCTGGATGCTTAACGATAAAGGCAAGTGGTGATGCTGATGTCTTAATTACGCAAACGGCTATCTTGGCTTCAAAGTCAACAAATACTGCTCTTGTTGGAGACGATACCGACCTACTGGTGTTGCTTCTATACCATACTGATATGAATGGCTGTCAGCTATTTTTCAGACCAGAGCCAAAGCAAAATGCAAAGAAACCCCGACTGTGGAATATCAAAATGGCAAAGGAAAAACTCGGGTTCTGTTTGTGCTCACAGCTGTTATTTAACCATGCTATCCTTGGCTGTGACTCAACATCTAGGCTTTATGGAATTGGAAAATCTGCATCCCTTAGCAATATCCAGTGCTGCAAAGAACTCTCTCAAATTGCTGAAGTGTTTACAATGAGTAATGCGAATAAAGATGACGTGATAAAGGCAGGTGAGAAGGCAATGCTTATTCTATACAATGGCACTTCAATGGATAGTCTAGTTGCTTTGCGGTACAAGCGATTCAGGGAGAAGGTTGCAAAAAGTTCCAAGTATGTTGAAGCACGAGATTTACCACCAACACCCGCATCCGCAAAGTTTCACAGTCTTCGCGTGTACTACCAAATTCAAGTTTGGAGAGGAGATGCTGGAGATATGGATCCAACAGAATGGGGATGGAAAGTTCTCAACCACCAAATGCTGCCTGTTAAGACTGACATGCTGGCAGCACCTGACGATTTACTGTATTCATTTAGATGCAGCTGCAAAACTGGCTGTGAATCAAAGAGATGCACCTGTAGAAAACATGGGCTCAGCTGCACATCCGCCTGCGAAGACTGTAAAGGTCTCAGTTGCTCGAATTCAATAACGCTCATTGAGGAAGATGACTTGGATAATTGATGCAAGAAGAAATTAGTAGAAACCAGGTACCTATGCCATACTATTTCATCTTAGCTTAGCTTAGAAACACACAATACCGTGACATAATAAAATATAATATGTATTGTATCAATATCAATGATGGTATTAGGTAAATTCATGCAAGTGGCATAACACAATACATTTAATTTGTGGAGAATATGTCAATCGTATTCATTTATTACTAAAAAAGTCCAAAAATACCCAGTCACCCATATATTACATACCGGTTTTAAAGAAATAAAGAAAAATGGATTTTTCAGGTGAAATGGCCCAAATCTGGTAATAATTATGCAAATTTTACCCTTTCCCCTATTGGAATTTTGGAGGACGTTTGATATGTTGTACATGATGGCCCCCTATACACTGGGCGAGGTAAAAAAGTTTTGTTGCAATTTGTTCCGGGTTAAAATATTTTTGGCCTAGATTGATTGGACTATTATTACTGTTGTGACAGTTGGCAATATTATTATTCGCCTCTTGATTTATTTAATGTAATATATTTGTATGTAAGTGGGAGACACGCTCATAATACATGTCTTATTGTGCTCCCACATAGACTAAAAAATAAACCTTGTTTAAATCAATGTACGGACACCTGGTTGGTCCAATTTAATGCCTTAAAACACACCCTTACTGGTCTCACTGCGTAATAATCCTGCAGCACTGGCCTTAAAGTTCAAGGGTTCAGAAATACTTCGATCAAATTACCGGCACACTTCGGAATTATGTTTACCAGTAAAGGTCAATGGCCCAATCATGTGGAAACCCTAATATTCAAGTCCCAGCACATACGTTGAGTACATAAGGGTCTTAAATATGTACTCGGCTGAAAATGCCTTGACATAATGTATACATGCTTCATCAGACCAAGCTTGGAATACGCTGACGTTGTTTGGGACAGTCTGTCACGATATCTTATCACGAGACTAGAAATGTTAAACAAGAAGTACTTAGAACAATAAGTGGTCTAACACGTAGTGCACACACAGCAATCTTACATGGAAACTGGAATAGAAACATCCCTTCATAGATGGGAAACCGACACAATAGTTATGCTTTACAAAGTTGTTAACGGAATGACGTGCAAAACTCTTACTAAGCGCATTCCCTTAATAACCCAAGCCCGGAACCCATATAATATACGACACTCAAACCATATTACTCCCTGCAGATGTTATCTGATCTACAATGGATCATTTTCCCAGCAGTAATCCGTGCCTGGAACACCCTCCCCGCGGCTGTCACAACGTCTACTACCTTACAAGTATTTAAAGGAAAACTACGGGCAATGCATAGTATAAGACACACCCGACCCTGGTATTATGTGGGGTCCAGAGCAACTAATATTAATATTAGCAGGCTTTGCAAAGGTTGAAGTAGTCCTATGAGGCATCTGTTTCACGCTCATCTGACGGACGTTGTTCTTGTGGATGCCCTGATGAAACCGTTGAGCATTATGTCTTCTACTGCCCCATTTTAAGAAGCAAAGACTTGTTTTCCATAACACACTTGCGACCAATGATATTTCACCTACACTCACGTCAAGGCACAACTTGTATGGCGACACTAATGTAAATATAGAAGGGAATCTCAAGACATCAGAAATTATCTGCCAATATATTGTCGATACTGATAATTTTTAACAACATCCCGCTTAGTTATCCAACTTCTACGCAAAGTATATTAGAATACATATTTATATAACTGTCGACATACATAAAACAAATATAAACCATTAAGCAAACGATGTACACATATGGGGACATTCAGTACAGGGCAGATCGTGAATGACTTGATGTGTTTCGAGGGCAAGATAAAAAGTACTTTAGAATGTTTTGGACGCAGTTGAATTAGAGGGCATTATTACCTAATGTCTTCCGGCCCAATTGTGGTCAAATATTTAACACAATATTCGTACTAACTGAAAGACCGTGTTTTTGTTCTGGAGACATGTTGACTTGTTCATGCGCTGTACTGTACTGAAACTGTGCAAGCATGTGAGTACACAACACTCCGGGTTCCTTCTACCCCAACCCTTCTTCCCTTGTCTTCTCTCTCTCTCTCTTTCTCTCTCTCTCTCTCTCTCTCTCTCTCTCTCTCACTCACTTACACACTTACTCACTCACTGACTGACTGACTGACTGACTGACTGACTGACTGACTGACTGACTGACTCACTCACTCACTCACTCACTCACTCACTCACTCACTCACTCACTCACTCACTCACTCACTCACTCACTCACTCACTCACTCACTCACTCACTCACTCACTCACTCACTCACTCACTCACTCACTCACTCACTCACTCACTCACTCACTCGCTGACTCGCTGGCTCGCTGACTCGCTGATTCGCTCGCTCACTCACTCACTCACTCACTCACTCACTCACTCACTCACTCACTCACTCACTCACCCACACACACCCTCGCTCGCTCACTCACTCACCCACTCACCCACCCACCCACCCACTCACTCACTCACTCACTCACTCACCCACTTACTCTCTTCAAATGTATTATTATATTATTATTCATTAATGTTAAAGCTATATTCTGCATCCGCCACTTGTTATTATACTCCATGTACAATAATTGTATTATGTGGGAGACACGGGCATAAGGAGTATCGTGCTCCCACTTGAACTAAATAAATTGTGCTTAGACCAAAGACAATAGGTACACTTAGCGTACTTTTTGAGCTTCATGAGTTATAATCCGTCATTCTGATTGTGGCGTCAGCCTTCACGTGACATTATTGATTATTACCACATATGCTTGAGTGACAGATCGGATCCCCTGCATTTCTACGCACTATAATCTTATCAC
The DNA here is from genome assembly GCA_034401795.1 of Chaetoderma sp. LZ-2023a. Lineage (NCBI taxonomy): Eukaryota > Metazoa > Mollusca > Caudofoveata > Chaetodermatida > Chaetodermatidae > Chaetoderma > Chaetoderma sp. LZ-2023a. Next base: position 33,852,351 of record CM067363.1, on the reverse strand, counting down.
ACGGGAAATGTATTAGTTGCATAGCAATTTGTTTGACATTAGTCAAGGCTCTCAGTAGCGAAGCGAATGATGTAAATTGGCATGTAAATGATAGAAATTGACAGGAACATTAGAAATAATGGGTTTATATAATAAATATACTATTAATTTCGTTGCAAGATTATATAATAAATATATTGATAATTTCGTTGCCATTTCGTGTCAAATTTAGCACACTTATTGCAGGGTTCCTATTAGGATACTATTGAATACGTGCGGTATGTTGTGCGGTATGTTGTGCGGTATGTTGTGCGGTATGTTTAATACGCTATGGCGGCTCGTTTATCTTCCTCTAATCCTCATATGGTTTAACGGGACAAAGGGCTAGAGGCTGGCTTCTCAAAACCATTACAAGGAACGGTTATCAGGTAGTAACAATATTTGTAGTACACGTGAACAGTATTTGCTAAAGAAGTAACGAGCTATACTATGTAACACTTACCAGCCCCAGGCAAGCGATCACGAAAAGATGTATCTTGATCATTCTTACGTCTACTATGTGCACACTGAACAGTAGTTCAGTGGAACTATATTGCCAGGAGATGAGCCACTCACGCTGCTAAATCACTGACATTCGTCTCTAAGATTAGTATGGGGCTTATCAATGACATATCTTATCATTTGGCGAAAAGGTACAAAAGTATTATGCGCAGTCATTTTCAAAAGGACGGGTTGTGTAAACCAAAGTAAGCACGGGTATCATAGTGCCAAGGTCGTCGCGTTGGTACCGTGGGCAAGCACGCAGTTCAAATAAAGCAAAATATGTTAATAAGATCTGACTACCGCGTGACTGATTATTACCACCTATGCAACAGACCCAGATAAAATCACCAAGACCCACCATCACCACCATGCCATCCTTATGACGACACCGGACACTGATAAATTGTGACAGTTCACTAAATCTTATCTTCTGAGACAAACACCTTTCAATGGAGATGCCACGCGTACCAGTGATGCGGGTCGCCATAATTCTAATCTCGTCTCTATATCATATATACATTAATGACCTGCAATACATGTTACAGATAATGACATGGCTATTATTCTGGGAACATTTGCTGACAAACATTTTACTTTTCAGCTGGGCTTTTTCTTGAGGCAGTTTAACCATGGAACCATGAAATTTAAGATTCATTATAAAGATACGTTTACAGCTGTTGATTCGTATGACGCAACTTTAATATGTACATATTAGGTCACCTCACTGTGTCAAAAACTTTTTGTTAATTTTTGGAAACATGCATGTTTGCAAAGTATTTGTCATGGCAATCCTAAAAACAATGTTTCCATTTTTTTGACAAGGTTCAAGGTCATTTAGAGGTCTGGAAAGGTCAGATATGACGTCATATTTGTTTTCTTGGTATGATCGCTTTAAATCTGAACTAAACCATAGCATGTTGTATATCTAATTAAAGCTTATTAAAATCTATTGTAAGAAAACTTGTTTGGTTTGTATTTCCTCTTTAACGGACAAAGTTATTCGGCGCTAAATTTACGTCAAAGCGCAAAATCATCAAATGATAAATATTGCGGTATCATTAACATTGAACTTCAAAGTTCCATATACTGTTTTGCATATCACGAACAACTCTATTGAAGATATAGTAAAATGTAACTATTCCATTGGTTTGCGATTTATTTTATACTATAATTTCGCAATGCTGTGCAGTCTTCTAGTTATAAGACCATAAATTTTCAGAAATAAATAGCCTGGGATAAATTTAGAAAGTGATCGCAGATGTAAATGCGAAATAAATGTATGTATTTTTCTAAAATTTGTGTTGTTTTATGTCGTCTCCTAGGCACACAAAGTAATTCCTGCATGCTATTAAATTGTCTAACCGAAATCTCACAGATTTTATGATATGTATGCATATATATTTACATACGCTGTAGTTTGTATAGTAAACTACAAAACAATTATAGCGTAATTGTACTTTCCCAAGCCCAATAATACAATGGATAATATTCCAGAGCTAAAAGCAATTGGTACTAAAAGGGTAAGAACTCAAACAGTCCCTAAACGGTGTGTTATATGCCAAGAAGATTCGTGTGATGTTAAGGTTTTGCAACTAAAGGATGAATCATATGATAAATTGATTAGTTCTATCCAAGAGCGAGGAGCACTACAAGATTGGAAATAAGTAGCTATTTCTCATAGACTGAAGGGACAAACGATAGCTTCTCTGAAATCAATGAACGTTTTTTGGCATCGTCAGTGCTATAGCGATTCTACTAACAAGGAAAAAATAGAGCGTGCTAAAGAATTCTATGCAAAATCAGTAGACACTGGCAGCTTTAGGCCTAAGGGAAAAGGCAGCCCATATTCAGTGACCAGGCCATCAACATCGACTGATATCGTCCAAAGCACACCTGCTAGGTTTAGTCGTTCTAATACAGAACCCTTTAACGCATATAAGTGTTTCTTTTGTCAAGTAGACAGTGGACAAGAACTGTACAATTTGCCGTCTGCTAATGCGGGTAAGGAACCAAGAAATGTTGTTGACAATAGTGACAGAGATGACTTTAAAGTTAGACTTAATACTGCAATTTCACCAACGGATGCACATGCTATTGATGTGAAATATCACAGAATATGTTGGGTTAAGTATGTGCAGAGATCTGCATCATCTACAAAAACAGAGGTCTTGCAACAAAACCAGAAGCAAATAACAGCATTTATTGAACTTATCCATACGATCGACTTTCAAACATCAAATAAAGCTTATCTGTCAATTGAAGATATTGAGAACACATATACGTCTTTTAGGTGACACTGTCAAGTCTCATGTTCCAACATACTCCCGAAAATGGCTAAAGATGCGTATCCTACAGGAATTACCACATTTGGAGACTGTGCGACAAACTCCACTAACAACGCCTGCACTTATCTACTCACCCAGAGCTTCTCAGCAAGAAATGGTAAATCTGTTAATTAACTCCAGCACTGACCAATCAAATGACATAGAACACATATATACATGTGTCAATACAATAAGGAAGCATATGAAAACCTTTGTATCCGAGGACGGCAATATTAGAGACGTCCGGGTTACTAGTGATCAAAATGATGTGCCTCCATTGCTTATACACTTATAAGGTGGATAATCAGTGGGCCTACAATGGAGGTAGACAGCCAAGTTCAGAAGAGGAATTTAGTACGCAATATCATAACAATTGTCAAGATATCATGTACACCAGAAATCTGACAGACAAATTAATTACAATAAGAAGACTGATGGGGCCGCCTCCAGAACCCCCAAAGGAAGGGAAAATCCAAATGCATTAGGTCTGGCATTGACTGTTCACCATGATACTAGAAACAAGGCATTGGTTGATCTTCTGTCAGCTCATGGCTATTGTGTATCGTATACTCGCACATTGCTCTTAGAAAAATCTATAGCCAATGCAGTCATCACTAACATGCAACAGTTTAATGGTATATACATACCTTTGCTGCGGACAATAAAGATTTCAGTGAAGACACTCAGGATGGCAAAGATACGTTGCATGGAACGATAACTGTAATTCATCAAACGGTTAAGAAAGATGGTGAGCATATTTCTGAACCACTGCAGATTGAAAACTCCAAAAGTTTCACCCTTAAGCCACAATATGTTAGAGTGCTCAAAACCTCAAATTCAAAGCTGCAGTAAAAACGGTAGAGGTGACAGCTGTGGGCCCACTCCCTCTTGTACCCGCACCAGCACATGACAGGTCTACGTTGCCGACAGTATTGAAGCAAGCACAGCATATAAATGTCATGGTATTTGGCGATAAGAATCCCAAAACTGTAAATTCATTGGACATGGCGTTGTATGAAAAGGCATTGCAGTTGGTAGACTCTCACCCACATTTGACTGACCAGTATGTTCCCAGGCTAGGCGAACTTCATGCCTCCATGGTAATTTGTGATCCGATAGAAAACTCTGGACTTGATGATGCTTGGAGTGAATCTGGCTTTTATGGACCTGCTACCACAAAACAAATATTGAACTGTACTCACTACAAACGAGCTGTCAATGCACATATCACCACATATTTGACAATATTTGAAATTATGTTTGATGAATTCTTGAATGAGAATCCAGGCCTTAAGAACAAATTTACTTCTGTAATATTGGCATGTGAAGACGCAGTTGAAAATACTGAAACGCATTGCCTGAAAGTAAGAGAGGTACACGAAGAAATCCAAAACATCATTGCAGGAAATGGAATTGAAGAAAGACTTGGTTGAATGGTTATTGCGAGGACTAGCAAAGAAAGTGATTTGCCTTCGGCCATTGGTCAGTATGAATTTACTGTTAATCCACGGGCTTTATTTGCTTCAGATGGCGCGATTTTACCATGCAATGACAAGGCAAAACTCATTCCCGTGCTTCAGCAAAGGACTGACAGCACTCAAGACTCGACAAAGGAAGTAGGAATTTGTGAAGAAGAACCACAAGTACATCCAGAGTTCTCGATATCTGAAACAGAACAGTCAAAAGAAATGTCTCTATCTGGTCTGAAAATAGCAATTGTAGACGGAATGGTGGTTCTGCAAAAATGAAGAAACCACCATATGCTAAAACAACGCTAGACTTTGCTAATCAGTACATTCATGACTTAAGCAGGTTAACACAAATTTACCCTGAACTACACCTGTCTTTGACAAGCCTGATTCCCTAAAAGCCACTACACGCAAACAACGAGGGAAAGGAAGGTAAGCAATTGCTTATACCGTCACCAATAGTACACATATTTCCAAGACCAGCATGCAAATGATTTATCTCTCTGACAAGTGTTTGACTCATTTCAGGAAACAGGGGAAGATGTTCTATGTACCAGCAGCGGGAAAACCCTTTTCCAGCAATGTTGAAGGCGTTTTGGAATTAAATAACCATGAAGAGGCAGATACTTTTATGATATGGCATGCATTATATGCAAGTGCACTAACACCACAAGCTGAAGAACTCTGTATTTTCTCACCAGATACTGATGCACTAATTCTAGTGATAGGTCATTATTCTAAGATGGTTCAAAATGGCTCAATTTCTATGGTATCCGGCTAAATACAGATTAACCCTTTAATTGATGCTCTAGGGTCTGATGTAGCAGAATCTCTCATGGGATTTCATGCGTTCACCGGCTGTGACACAACGGGAAGGTTTTCTGGTAAGAGCAAGACACTATGGTTTAAGTTGTTTTGCAAAGTGGATGAAAAAGTAATAGAGGCATTAAAAGATATGAGTAAAGTAGGTGACCTCAATGATGAGACTGTGAAAGTACTTTCCACTTTTGTTTGTCAGCCATATTGCCCCACTGGTGTTGTACCGCAAGAGCTGAAACCTTTACATTGGTATTTATTCTGCAAATTTTTTGCAGAAAGTGACCGGTTACCACCAACTCATGCAACATTGTATGAGCATATACCGAGAGCACATTTACAGGCCTCTACTTAGGGTCAGGCCAGTCTCCCAATACAGGTGCATTTAGATCCACGTGCTAATGGGTGGAAGAAAACATGGCGATCTAGTTCCAGTTACTACACAATTATTGCCAGCACCATCTGTAGTTTTAGAACTTGTTAAGTGTTCCTGCAAAAGACAAATTGTGCATCTACCAGGTGTACATATGGATCAAAAAGACTGACATGCACAGACATTTGTTTGTGCTCTGACTGTGAAAATGAAGAACCTGATGCATGTAGCTTAACTGACGATGATTATGATAGAGACATTTAACTAAATGTGGATGCCACTTAACTTTGATATGGAATGCTAACACCGTGAGGATTGTGTGCCATGACGTAATTTCAAAAAAGCTTTAATTGGATAGCAACATGGTTTGATTGGCAATTAAAGCTCTCATGAGAAAATGTATATGCCATTATAGCTGACCTTTATTCACCTCTCAATGACCTTGACCATACTCAGAAAAATTAAAAGATTTTTTTCAGAACTTTCATGATAAATACTTGGCAAAAATGTGTTTCTCAAAAATTAATAGAAAGTTTTCCTGAAATTCGATACTGAAACTGACTAAACGCTAAACGTGGCCACACGATCACAATTTTACGCTATGGCGTAACTTCCGCGATGAATAACGTTTTCCGTTAAAGAGGAAATAAGAAATCAATAGGTTTTTTGACAATGCATTTTAATAAGCTTTAATTTGATATGCCGCATGCCATGATTTAATCCGTATTTAAAGCTCACGTAGCAAGAAACCGTATATGACGTCATAACTGACCTTTACTGACCTCTAAATGACCTTGAACCTTGTCAGAAAAAATGGAAACATTGTTTATTAGAATTGTCATGATAAATACTTTGCAAACATGCATGTTTCCAAAATTAACAAAAAGTTCCAACGAAATTACACCGTGAGACTGACTATATAGTGTTGGCCTAAGTAGCATCGGCTCCGAGTCATATTAGCTTCACAATCCTTAGCATAAATATTTCTTACATTCTAAATAATTCTTCATATGTGGTCATTCGATAGCCAGAAGGAAGGTGGTTAGACTCATGCTTCGTACTACTGACATTTCCATTTTGTATTCTCGCTGTACAAGTCTTTATCTCTACATGGTTGGCATGCATACTAGAATATGTCTACCAGCATAGCGCTCCGGAACGATCCTCGTATGATAGAGGTCTATCACTTAAAGATACGAAATGTGACCGGCAAATACACACGCAAAGTATCGGCAGCAGGTCTTATGAACTTACCAGCAGGCATTTAGAACCATAAGATGGTGATTGCTTAAATCATGTGGTCGAAGTGCCACCTGTTTTATAAAACCACCAGATGTTTACTACAAACGGCGGTACATATTGCAAGTGTCATACAGTATTAGCAGCAGTCTGCTGATGGTCTGCTATGGATTCGTAGAACAAAGATGCCCTTGGCAAAAGGATTACGTGTATACAATGCAACAAGAGTGCCCTTGATGCTGTATAACTGTAACAGCTAGGAAGCTCCCAAAGGTGGCTCTAGCTTAACCTGATACCTGCCACCGAAAACACTTACGCACAATCACTGGGCACAGATAGCCGGACAGCATAATTTCCAATGATGTACTATACAAGATATGCAATGCATCGCCTACAACTGGACTGGAGCCTATGGAATAAAGTAAGAACTCCTGCACAAGAGATGAAGTTTAAAAGTAGGCAAAGATATCTAGTGGAATGTAGGCGCCTTCAACTATTGATCAACTATTGAAGGACAGACTGAAAGGGCCGAGTTCCTTTAAGAAAGAGAGATTGTGAATCCTTACTAATACTGTAGATTTTGGGAAAAGAACACTATTCTCATATGATTCGACATTTCATTTCATGTAGGACGATATGTGCCAAGGTACGGCAAGGTGCATGGAATATCCGCTAAACCAAGAAAAATGGCAGAAGACGTAGCAGACAAAAAAACACCAGGAATTCAACAGGTGTGCCTAGTGGGGTACCTTAATGACATGCGGTGTTACATTCGGACAAAAGCATCACACTTTCAGGGTGTGTACTTACACATATTTTAATTGATTTTTTTCAAGGGATTCAAGAATTATAAACATTATTTTCCTGATTATGCAATATTTTCAAAATGGCCGACAAAATTCTATATAACGGCACTGAAAAGTACATTTCGAGAACTATCTAACTATATTGAAACATCAAATTCAAATTTATGTTATATTATTCATTATTTTAACAGGATTACTAAAAAGATTCGTAGATCAAAGATGCCCTTGATAAAAAGGGTACGTTTATACAATCCAACCTGTGTATCATTGATGTTGTATAACTGTAACAGATGGGCAGCTCCAAAGGAAGCTGTAGACAAACTCGATGCATGCCACCCCAAACACCTACTCATAATCACTGGACACCGATGGCCAGACAGCATAATTTCCAACGATGCTGATTGCAGCTGTTGGATGTTTCTACAACTATAGCCGCAGAATACAGTAATTATACATATTATGTTGTTCATTACTCTCTCCGTTACAGACATGGAGTAGTCAAAGTTATATTCGCCGTCATATGCATCACACGACTGATTGGAGATTATTACAACTATATGCACATATATTTACGATATGTAGTCAAAAGTAAGTCAAGTTAAATGTGTTTCTGTATAAACGCGAAAGGTTTGGTGTTTTTGTCCAACAATTAGTCAAGTAATAACCCTATCGTCAATGAAGTGAGCTCTTTTAAATAAACTTCTATCTTTTATTATTAAGAATATGAATTTTTGTTTCTCATTCTAGGGGATTGAAATATATATGCAGTGTGCCCAACAGATGGTGGGACACCTCTTACGACACCCACAACAGGCAGAGGACAAGATGATCTTGCCATATAACAGACCTTCTTATAAATTGCTTGTGAATATAAAGAATTGGACGCATTACGGATACAATTCGTGTTTGATGTTGATTTTTCCCTATATCTGTTTCTTGAAAATAATGCAAAGTAGCATAGAGCTTACCACGTGATATTTGGCCGTGAAAATTCAACAGAGCAAGAGACAGAGTCCCAAAAATAAATGACGCAGGATCATACCAGTACAAATGGCAAGCAAACGAGATCAAAGACATTGTGAACGCCATCAGCATGTATTTCTCTGGACAACATAATCTAATATAACATTCTACTACGTGTGCAGATCAATCATTGGAAGATATGGGAATATCAATGGAGGATACATCCATGCTTGCAGAAATGTTGGCAGGTGACTTATTTGTCAAAGAGGCAAAGTACCACTTTAATTGCCTAACTAGATAAAGAAATAAGTACAGAACGCACATTTGTGAAAACCAAACTGCTGACAACAGAGATATTAACATGTCAAATGTGAGACTGTATAACACTATCAAGGTTTGCGAACTGACAACCACATTCAGAGACAACTTTAATCATAGCTAACCTTCCTCAAAGAAACTGTATTCGACATTCTAAGTCGTTGCAATCTACCCGGGAGTTTGCAATCGCAAAATGAAATGCACGTGGCATGACCACTGCATTTCAGTGATAAGCCGTGGGACCAGACTGTGAACACTATAACATCGGCGATCCATGCCTCCAAGATAAAAATGTATCTGCTCTTTCAGAGAAACAGCTTAGAAAGTTTAAACTGGTCACGGGCTACCTCTCATGCAGGAGAAACAAGCCCCACAGCTTGGACTGCACTTTGTATTTGGGCCGAGACGTTTGTCCTAAGTTTTTAATATGGCGGCAATTGGGTTTCATTCATTGACCTGACCATGTCACTGCGAAAAAGACACACATTCATACTGCCGTTAATATGGAGGCGCAGACCTAGAAAATTGGGCATACGGCAGTGGTCATCTGCCTTAAAATGAAGCACCATGGGAGCCAACATGGCAGTCACCTTTGAACTAGAGGCTCGTCAATGATACCGCCCCTCAAAGGCCATTTAAAAGGACCCTCGAGGATCAGATAGCAACTATTGATATACTCAAATCCAAACGAGGCTTGATCCAGAGTACTTAAATGCATTGAAACATCATTGACCACTGTAATTGTTGTCAGGAATAACACCAGAACTGGGTGTAACACTGCAGACCCTCTTGTGGTAAAGCTGTCTGAACAACAGAATGCATTATGGCTACTCATCTATCAAAGTGGTCGGGGCAAAAACCGCATAAAGCTACGCAGAGAACGCTATGCCATATATGATTACTGTATTCTGCGGCTGTAGCAGTAGAAATATACTACAGATGCAATCAGTCCTTCTTCGCTTTTGCCCACTGTGTCTTGTCCTCAGCCAAAATCCTTAGATTCCACATGTCCATTCTTGACTTGAGAGTACCTAATCCTGCTTTGTTGAGGTCTCCTCGTAGCACGCATAGCAGATTTATGCAATGACGTCCTCTCCTAGATCTGTATTTGCTGGCTCCGAGTAGGGTTAATTCTAAGGCTCTCTGTGTTGGTGTCTCTTCTGGCATCCTTAGCACATGGCCAAACATGGGCCATCTTTTCAGGGCGATTTTTACAGACAGCGGCGACGTATTACACATCTTGTATAGTGCATCGTTGGAAATCATGCTGTCTGGCCATCGGTGTCCAGTGATGTCGCGTAGGTGTTTGCGGTGGCAGGCGTCGAGTTTGTCTCGAGCTGCCTTTTGAGCTGCCCAGCTGTTACAGTTATACATTATCAAGAATACGCAGATTGCGTTGTATAAACGTAGTCTTTTTATCAAGGGCAGCTTTGATCTACGAATCCATAGCTTCCAGAAGGACTAGAAAGCTATGTTCCCAATGATGCAGCGTGCAGCAGTGTCAGCAGTACTGCAAAGCAGTGAGCCCAGGATTTTACTTTTCCTTCACGGTTCGCTGCCACGGAGAGGATCGTCATTTTCTTTAGTTTTATGCTTTGTAGATAGGCATATGTGGGTAAAGTCTGTATTGAATTTATTCATAAAGATATTCTCAATTTTTAGTTTGCTTGCAACTATTGGGAGAGTTCGTCATGGGGTTTCTTTTCCTCGTCAAAATGCCCACATAGTCGGCATATTTCATCTCTAGCGGCATGCCCAGTATTGACATCGGGGGCGGGTGGGGGTGGGTGTCTTGTGGACTTTTCCTGCACGGATTTCAATCCAGCAGCCAGGTAACAGGTGAAATGCACAGGGGATAGACCATCTCCCTATGGGGAGCCGATTGATGTCTCAAACTCTACAGACTTCACTGACTTGACTCGTACTCTCAGCTTGGTATCTGCAAGCAGTAGTCTTACTAGGCGTAGCTCATCTTCCTTGTAACTGGCCTGGCGTAGTACATCTAGGATTTTTGAGCGCTTAATTGTGTCGAAGGCTTGTGACATGTTAATGCCTATTTTGTGGAAATTCCAGTGTTTGAACATGACTACGAACACACATATGCGTTGAGCACACACAATGTCTGCGCAGCTGCGTCCACATTTGAAGCCTCTTTGACATGATCCGGTGAAGTCATCGATCTTGTTTCAGATGCGGCATAGAGTAATATTGGATATGCTTTTCTGTATGATGTTGAGGAGCACAATGGGCCGATGATTGACTGGGTGCCAGGTGGCTTCTTGGGCTTGGGTAATGCGAAAAGGGTGCCTTGGCCTACAGCGTCGATAGAAATGTGGTGCATAAAAACTGAATTGATTAGGTGCGTGATCGGTTTTGAGATAATGTCACTTGCATATTTGAATAGTTCATTGCTCATGCTATCAGGCCCAGATGTACATCCGTTTTTCAGGGCTTTGAATGCCTTCTCAACTTCTGCTGTATTAATTGGCGTTAGTAATGGCCTGGAATCTCCTGAGAATGGGTGCAAGGGCTCATCATCGTGGTCAGTGAACTGTTCTTTTGGTATGGCATACCTCGCCCAGATCAGTGAACGACTGTAAAAACACGTCACCCCCTATAAGCAGGGTTTTATCGCAGACATTCACAACCACCGGTGATTGCTGTAAAATGAATAGGGCGGCCCAGGCTTTAAGAGTTGCTTGTCTCCAACCATCGTTGTCCGTGCATAGCACAGAAGACAACTTCATCCGGACTGACCAGTGAAAGGTAGATGCGATCATAAAATGTTTTAAGAACCAGTTCACGGATCCGGACGATGAGCCATAACATCAATTTGTAGGCGATCCTAGGCCACTACAATCCCAATCAAAACAACTGAAGTTGATAACGCAATTAGGTCCCCGAGAAGTGAATATGCTTCTGAACTCGACAGCATCAGCAATGAACTATTAAGTATGCAGGTGAATGGTTGATAGCATCGCCAAACGAATCCGACACATAATAAGCTCTGCCTTCATGCAACACCTCACCATTGACTCTGCTGGCCAAGAAACCATTGCCGTGCTGCGCAAACCGAGGGCACATCCTGGACCACCAGCATACCTGTCGCTTATAGGGGTCCATAACAGCATCCGGAAGATTTTGTCCAATATGACATTGTGCCACATCCCCCCAAAAGAGGATAACTGCTTATTTAAACCGTAAACAAGGACACAGCTGTGCAGACATTGTATAGACGCAGCGAATGCTTATGTACATTGGACTCAAGGCACTCAACACACGCACGCACGCACGCACGCACGCACGCACGCACGCATGCACGCACGCACGCACGCACGCACGCACGCACGCACGCACACGCACGCACGCACGCACACACACACACAATGAATCGATCTCTTTGTGGATTGTTTGGTAGAGCATAAACATGTTGTAAAGCTGTGTTCTTAATATGGAGATTTCATTCGCTCACTCCATTTATAAGCAGATTTTAATAGAAGGTGTGTCCTCAACACCTTCGACAGCAAGTTTACACGCCCTGCAAATTAGAAAACATAGATCACAATCCACCCTCCACAACTGCGCAAGACTCATTCCACATCACAGCTGTCAGTATCATTCTGTTGATACAGATTGCCTCCAAGGCATCATTCATCAGACAATGCACTTCACCTTCACAATGGCTTATGGATTTCAGTACTTCCATATTCATATGCAATCGTACCAGCAGTGGCAGTGAAGGTTGCAGATGAACCTGTCCCACCAACCGCCATACGCCTAATAAGAGGACGATTAGTTATTAAAAGATGCAAAGAATGTGCTTGGATGCAATAACAATACCTGGTGCTGCAGAAATTTGCAATGAGCAGCTCATGAGATGCATGCACACACAAAGGGCAACCGGATGTTTCATAGGTAGCTGCACAAATGATGACCATCCAATTCACCTTTCCAGAGTATCTACCCCTCATATGACAGCATAATCAACTACGTGATGTGTAGAATGCCATCATAATGAATGACGTCATGAATGACGTCGATAAGTACGTCACGAACACATATTTGAAGACGGGAAATGCGTTGTTGTACAAATTGTATGTCTTTACTATTTAATAAATATTCTGTTGAATATTTTGAAACTAATTTGACTGGGCGCTGTTGCTGCCATAGGCAGCAACAGCACCCAGTCAAATTAGTTACAAAATATTCAACAGCTTCCGTGTATAGTTTTTTAGGAAATTGATAGCTAGGGCATTCGGGGATCGATCACTCCCAACACGGCGAGGTGTGGGTGGAGCTTAGCTAGTGATGGGATGGGCATAGCTAAAATTGAAAGGTCCATTGTGTGACCGTCATTGCTAGACATGGCGGATAGTGTAGGATAGTGTAACAAGACGTCTACAGGACAGTCATTTATTTATATCTACATCCATTGCATATAGGTGTAATAATCTCAGTTGTGTCATGTATACGACGGCAAATAAAATAAGATTTTAAGCACTTTCAAAGTTTCAATCCAAACCTGTCACTAACTGGCATTTTAAGGAGCAGCACAATGTGGTCACTTTTAAACAAAAATGCTTGTTATTATATTTCAATTACTATAAGTAAATGCGTTTGTGGTTACAAGATGCTGGCTATTTATATTGTGTGATCTTACGGCAATCCATCATAACCAGCCACCATCTCCTTGCCCCAAGGCAAGTGGTCTTAAAAGACAGGGTTTGTTCTATTTAGTGAATAATGCTGTTAAAATAATGAATAATATAACATATCTTCAAGCGTGGATGTGTACACTAATTATAAATGTATTCTGCTTTAAATGTATTGTGTCAATAGAGTTAGAAGGTTTTTAACTGCACCGCGTAGTGCCATATATTGAATTAAGGCGGCCATTTTGAAAATATTGCATAATCCGGAGAATAGTAAATTTATTTTTGGATCCATTGAAAAAATCAATATAGATATGTTTAAGAACACACTCTGAAAGTTTGGTGCTTTTGTCCGACATTTAATGCTATAATTGATTTTTGTCACTAAGGTACCTCATTAGTCAGCGAATGTGGCTGGTCATAGTTCATCACATGTATGTTGAAGAAAACAAAACCCTTTCCCACCCATTTGCATGCATTGCCTACTGCTTCATGCTAGTTTACCACTTGTTTTCTTCCTCTTGGTGTTGCTGAACTCCAGCATCTCTAGATCTCCAGAGTTATGAATGCCAGGCGGTACCCCTAATACACTCTACCCACATCTCCCAGTGCTTCAATCTACTCACTGCTATATCAATTTTGTCTTGTACTTTCTACTCCCTACCCAATCTTAGTATGACAATTACTTCTCCAGCCTTCTTATTCCTGGATTCCTTCAACATGGTATGGTTACTTACGTTGACGAATATGTACTAATCTACCAATGATTTGTGTTGTTTCTGTAGCCATCTTGACCTGCTCCACTCTTCTCTGACATACGTCTTCACATCCCAATGCTCTCAATGGCTTTGATAGACAATCTGTACCTTTCCTTTTTGTCATTTTACTATATTGTTTTGAATGCCTGAGGATTATAGTACCATGACTATAGTTAACCAAATATGTTTAGCAATTTGAACTTTTTTTCTTGGCACAGCGAGATCATATATTTGAATGTGATAAAACTGATTTGATCTTTTGGTTTACCATGCTCTCCAGACACCACAGACACTAGAATCGGAAGTTATTTACCAATGAATCCTAATTGTATGCGCAATTAGCGGACTGTAGACAGGGCGTATCGAAGAGACGAGGAGAACAGTACCACACGGACAGGCATGGATCTATGGAAGTATAATGGTATGGACAGGTATTTATATTAGAAGAAAACGAGATCTTTTATCAATCCTGGAAACCTGGATGTTGAGCGGTATTGCAACGAGGTCATCACACTTGTTGTCATTTCATTTATACAGCAAACTCCAGGCTTCTTGTTTTCAACAGAACAATGCGTAACCATATTCGAGTATGCATTCAGCTTCTCTTGTGTCAGACCCTATCTTGTGTCACACCCTATCTTGTGTCACAACCTCTCTTATGTCACACCCTATATTGTGTCACAACCTCTCTTGTGTCACAACCTCTCTTCTGTCACAACCTCTCGTGTGTCACAACCTCTCTTGTGTCACAACATATCGTGTGTCACAACCTATCTTGTGTTTCAACCTATCTTGTGTCACAACCTATCTTGCGCCACAGTCTATCCTGTGTCACAACCTCTCTTGTGTCGCAACCTCTCTTGTGCTACAACCTCTCTTGTGTCACAACCCCTCTTGTGTTACAACCTCTCTTATGTCACACCCTATCTCGTGTCACAACCTCTCCTGTGTCACAACCTCTCTTGTGTAACAACCTATCTTGTGTCACAACCTCTCTTGTGTCACAACCTATCTTGTGTCAAAACCCATCTTGTGTCACAACCTATTTTGTGTCGCAACCTATCTTGTGTCACATCATATCTTGTGTCACAACCTATCGTGTGTCACAGCATATCGTGTGTCACGGCCTATCTTGAGTCACAACCTATCATGTGTCACAACCTGTCGTGTGTCACAACCTATTTTGGTCACAACCTATCTTGTGTCACGGCATATCTTGTGTCACAGCCTATCGTGTGTCACAACCTATCTTGTGTCTCACCTATCTTGTGTCACAACCTATCTTGTGCCACAGCCTATCTTGTGTTACAACATATCTTGCGTGTCGCAACCTATCTTGCATCACAACCTATCTTGTGTCACACCCTATCTTGTGTCAACACCCTCTCAATGCTACACAGATCAATGGATCTTTCCAGTTTTCGCTATGCCCTGCCCATCTCTATCTAAGCTCCACCCAGGCCTCACTAGTGTTGAGATCGATCGATCCCTGAACGCCCTGACTATCAATTTCCCGAAAACTATACAGGTAAGCTGTTGAATATCTTGAAACTAATTTCACTGGGTGCCGTTGCTGCCTTTGTTGATTAAAAGGTAAAGACATATAAATCGTACAACGTGTCGGAATATTAAGCATTAAAAATGGACTAAATCACGGCATTCGTGTCATAATTAATTATGACGTCATCCTACACACCCCTTAATTGATTATAACGTCATATAACATCAGATGATGGATGCATAAATTGGAAAGATCAATTAATACTGAAATACCAGAGATTCTTTAAGAAAATCTAAATTTTGCAGACAAATGAACACTATTTTTGTAATTCTGCCACTGAGATTTACAAAAAACACGATTTATGCTGTCCTGTAAACGGACGCTCCTTAAGACCAATACAACCCCTATTATTATCCGACCTTAAGACCCCTACAAACCCTATTATTATCCGGCTTAAGACCACTATAAACCCTATTATTATCGGGCCTTACTTAAGACCAGAACAAACCTTATTATCCGGCCTTAAGACCACTACAAACCCCCATTGTTATCCGGCCTTAAGACCACTACAACCCCTATTATTATCCGGCCTTAAGACCACTACAAACCATATTATTATCCGGCCTTAATTAAGACCACGACAAACCTTATTATCCGGCCTTAAGACCACTACAACCCCTATTATTATCCGGCCTTAAGACCACTACACACCCTATTATTATCCGGCCTTAAGACAACTACAACCCTATTATTATCCGGCCTTACCGGTAAGGGGTCAAGAGAGCTCAAGCTTTTGCTTAGTCGGTGCCGATTTGCAGGCCTTTTTTGAAAACTTCATACTGGAATAACTGATGTGGTTACTGATCATCTTAAGGGGACATTAAAAAATACGAGGAAAACAACGGTATATTCATTCCTCAAGTCTTTGAACCTGACCTAGTTCTGTATCCACAAGAGAATGCTGTTACAGTTAGTGAGCCAGCCGATGTTAAAAGGCTGCACTGCCCTCACCAATGCAGACGGTTTTCACACATAAAGTCTGCATGAAAACACAATTTTAAAAGCCATTTAATCAATATATTTAGAATCCGTCTCGCATATGTAAATTATTCGAGCACACATTAAGAAATAAGCAAGAAATCTAAATTTGAAAATGCGCAGTGGGAATTCTGTTTTCAACATTTGTAATTTCGGCAATCGATAAGCCAACTCCCTATACGTCACTCCAGTGACGGCTACCAGAGCCCTACAAAGGGATCAATGGTAAACAAGGCAGATATCGAAAGCGGTGTCTCCAAAATTACCTTTAGTGCATGCTATATTTGGTATTGGTTCTAATACAGTTTTTCCTGCTAAATACGGTCGTACGTATTTCTTTTTTATTACACAGACTGATCTCTGACAAATTGAGGTATTTGAAAATCCCACAGTTGGCCAGTTTGCATTGGAATTATAGTGAAAGGGAGATAAATGTCGTCTTATAAGAACCGTCTGAGCAAATAAATTACCGTGATTTACGTCCCATACAGGTGATACATTTTGAGTTGGGAATCGATCAGCGCGTTGCTGACAGGCTCTCAGATATTGAACAAAAGTTCTTTTTGTTATTATCTGAGAACGCTTCAAGCGAATCGGTGTGTATTTTCTGAAATATTGACACATGTGTGATCTTTTTATGCAGTTATACCAGTGCTGTCACGCACATTTTAAATACAATGGTATTAATGTAACGAAGTTGACATTGTGCCGACTATGAAATGCTAATTCAATTAAATAACGTCTATAGATTAATATTAGTACAAAATTGCTAAATTGCTGGTTTGAGTATATGTTTAGCTTATTGACGTAACGTATTAAACTGCACGCTCAATGCTATGAGGTGTGCTTATCTTAGATGGCGTTGCACTATGATGTTGGTGATGATAGAAACGAGGGGGTTAGCACCCAGATAAAGCACTTTGCTACATTTTTGACAATATATGTACGCGTTGCTCCATTTCTAAAAAATATACACTTTTAATTAAACCTACTATTAACGTCTTTATTATTCCTAATGCATTTGTACTGGACTTCAAAATACCTGCATTCTATGATTCGTCTCCAAACTACAATTTTGTGTGATGTTTCTCGATAAGAAAGATGACAGGACCGGGTTAGAAATGAGAAGCAGATCAGAAGGTGGAAGGCCCGCAATCCTGGTTAAATCCCACCACACTCACATTTCATTCGATATGTCTAAACACGAACTTGCCAAGTATTATATTCAGAATATAAATTCCGTTTATATTGTTATGATGAATTAATATTAACTACTTGGTAAACTATAGAGTTGTGGAGTGGATGGATGATGATGTTTCCGCCTGGATTGGGTCATCACTCTACAGCAGAAGACAAAGACTAGTTGTAGATGATGACTCGTAAATGACTGCCCGTTTTCAGCGGCATACTAAAAAAGCAATGTTTTTGGGACAAGCTCTAGTCATGTGCTACACCAATGGCATGCCAGAAGTTGTGGACACTATGATCAAGGTGCTTGCAGATGATACGAAGCTCTTCTCGTCGGTTAGCTCTTTGAGGATCGCAACCAACCCCAAGTGGACTTGAATAATCTGATCAATTGGTCCGATGCATTGCAGATGAGATTCAATACAGCAAAATGCAAGCTTAAGCTTCTGGGCAGGTCGAACAGCAAATCTGAGTATAGTATGTAAGAAAACAGTCCGAGTCCTAGAACACGTTAATAATTCCCGTAGCTTTTACTAACATGCTGCGAATAAAGCTAATCAGCTCGTCGGAAAGATTTGCAGATCCTTTGAGTGCATGGACGCCGACACGCGTGTGCTACCATATAAAAGCATGGTACCTCCACAGCTACAGTATGACAACGGTGTCTGCTTACCCATTACAAGAAGGGTGTATCCCTCAGCGCAAAACCACACAGATTATTCCTGGGTTCGAAGAGAATGAACCGCGATTGAAAATCTTGAAGTTGTCCAGCTTAATATATCGACGGCTGCGTGGTGACCTCATGTAGGGCTACCAGTACATGCAAGGTAACTATAGATCATGTGTGACTCATGCCATCATTCTGGGAATACTGAGCGTTCAAGGGGTAACATCTATAAGTTACAAGAGAAAACGTTCAACAGAGACATCAGGAAGCGTTTCTTCAGCGTATGAATAACCAACTATTGGAATAATCTGAAAGACAACATACATGCCATAGTAACGGCCCCAACACTCAACAGCCTAAAATGACGACTGGACACATATTATGCAAACTCTGCCTAGACTACAGACTTCCCGGACTGACCTGTCCGCACCCAAGTATCAGTCTAGCAGGTTCAACTCGATCTCCACGAACAAGAATGTGAGAATCTGTTACAGGCTTAAAACCTTTATTTGTAAATATGTAACTTTGTAATATTTAACGGTATGTAAAATTTGCCGTGAGGGTCGTTGGATCAAGGGAGACAACTTGTGACGACGGTTGCTATCATATGATCGTAAGATCATACATAGCAATCACATTTCTATACAATCACGTTAGCTTATGCCACCGAATCTCTCCATGACTTTGGGTCATTAATATCAGCTATAGCCAGGTCTCCAGCTCCTGGTAATATCATCTGTAGCCAGGTCCCCAGCTCCTGGTAATATCATCTGTAGCCAGGTCTCCAACTCCTGGTAATATCATGTGTAGCCAGGTTTCCAGCTCCTGGTAATATCAGCTATAGCCAGGTCTCCAGCTCCTGGTAATATCATTCGTAATCAGGTCTCCAGCTCCTGGTAGTATCATCCATGACCAGATTGCCAGCTTCTAATAATATCATGCGTAACCAGGTCTCCAGCTCCTGGTCATCATTAACTATCACTAGATGACCAGCTTCTGGTAATATCATGTGTAGCCAGGTTTTCAGCTCCTTGTAATATCAGCTTTAGCCAGGTCTCCAGCTCCTGGTAGTATCATCCATGACCAGATTTCCAGCTTCTAATAATATCGTGTGTAACCATGTCTCCAGCTCCTGGTCATCATTAACTATCACTAGATGACCAGCTCCTGGTAATATCATGTGTAGCCAGGTTTTGAGCTCCTTGTAATATCAGCTTTAGCCAGGTCTTCAGCTCCTGGTAGTATTATCCATGACCAGATTTCCAGCTTCTAATAATATCGTGCGTAACCAGGTCTCCAGCTCCTGGTCATCATTAACTATCATCAGATAACCAGCTCCTGGTTAACGTGGTTGTGGGTCAGATAACCAGCTTCTGGCCATTCCCTAATCCATCACATCTTTAGCTTCTGGCGGCCCGTGGCCAGGCCTATTCAGCATTTCAGATCCGCCTACGTCATAAGATAAATTCCGGTCGTTTATATTTTTGTGTTACGCGTTCGTCTGGGTGCACCAAATCTTTCCGTCGTCTTCAATACGATGTCAGAATTCGTATTGTGATCATTCGTCCGCAGGACCCTTTCGTCTTCAAGCCACGAAGAAATGGCTGTTTCCATTGAGAATTTACAACAGCTATACTACATTCAGGTCGTATATTAGTGATTTATTATATGAAAATTTTATATTGATTGTTGTCATAACTATTAACACATTAATTAGATTAATATTTTCATGGTTAAACTCTGAACCAAGAACCGTTAAGTCTTAAGTTTATCTACATAAAATCATACATGCTGAATTTTGAGCATTTATGATTTCTGAAGTGAACTAAATCGTCTGTGATATTCTTTGAGGATTGATATAAATGACATCGGATCGAAAAATCGATTTGATGTGATTGTTATCAAAACTCAAAGAAAGAGCAGGGATTGGATCAACCAGGATCAATCCGTTGGATCGATAATGGTCATTTCGATCTAGATATGACTTCATGGCTTAGAGTTCTTGTTTTGGGCCAAATTAGTTTATGAATATTCAACGTAAGACATTGAGGGTTTAAGTAGTTATAATTTTGAAATCCTGCTTCAACAGAATCATTTTTATATTCATATAATATATCAATTGTAACAATCATGTCAACTGTACAATACTGCTATAATTTTACAACAGATCAGAAAGTAGGCAAGAATGAATGAATATTATTTTTCAAATCTGTCTTTGTTTATTTCCTCTTAATTACCACCATATTGTGAATCAATAGGTTAAAGTTCAAATGCTAATGCAGATCACTCTTCCATACATCAAGCCAAGATAAGGAAGTGTTGGAATTCACCTCAAATCGGTCCCATAAGCTTTCCTTCGAATAAAAGGGTTAACCATTGATAATGGAAATCATTTAGATACCCCTAGACATCTATTCTATCGTTTCCATTTTGGGTTGAGCATTTTGGCAAAATAAAATATCCGGTAATCATTTGATTAATGACGTCATAATCATTACTGTGGTTTTGTCTTTTGGATAAAACGCATTGGTGTTTTACAGCGTACAGTAATCTAATCCACGCCAACGTCAGCTAATTCCCGTACAAACTCGTGTTGTTGTGTTCATGGTCACACTGTGATGATTATCGTTCATAAATATAATAATCACTATATTTATGATTTTGTACTGCATTGTTGCAACTGGATCATATCATGGAAATATTACTGGAAAGCTCTTTGATGATGATGATGATGATGATGATGATGACGAGGACGATGACGTACACTTCGTATACTTTGTGACCTTTTTTCTATTTTCGCAATGGAGCGTGTTGTTTATAAAATAAAAACTTATTTTCCAATGTCTATGTTTCAAGAAAATGATATATGTAACACTACTGGCGCGACTTTATTACACTAGTGACGCAACTTTATTACACTAGTGGCACGACTTTATTACACTAGTGGCGAGACATTATTACACTAGTGGCGCTGCATTATTACACTAGTGGCGCAGCATTATTACACTAGTGGCGCGACTTTATTACACTAGTGGCGAGATTTTATTACACTAGTGGCACGCCTATATTAAACTAGTGGCGAGACTTTATTACACTAGTGGCGCGCCTTTATTATACTAGTGGTGAGACTTTATTACGCCTGTGGCGAGACTTTATTACACTAGTGACGCGACTTTATTACACTAGTGGCACGCCTTTATTATACTAGAGGCGAGACTTTATTACACTAGCGGCGCGACTTTATTACACTAGTGGCACGCCTTTATTACCCTAGTGGCGCGACTTTATTACCCTAGTGGCGCGACTTTATTACCCTAGTGGTGAGACTTTATTACCCTAGTGGCACGACTTTATTACCCTAGTGGTGAGACTTTATTAGCCTAGTGGCACGACTTTATTACACTAGTGGCACGACTTTATTACCCTAGTGGCACGACTTTATTACCCTAGTGGTGAGACTTTATTACCCTAGTGGCACGACTTTATTAGCCTAGTGGCACGACTTTATTACCCTAGTGGTGAGACTTTATTACCCTAGTGGCACGACTTTATTACACTAGTGGCACGACTTTATTACACTAGTGGCACAACTTTATTACCCTAGTGGTGAGACTTTATTACCCTAGTGGCGCGACTTTATTACCCTAGTGGCGCGACTTTATTATCCTAGTGGCGCGACTTTATTACACTAGTGGCGCGACTTTATTACCCTAGTGGCACGACTTTATTACCCTAGTGGCGCGACTTTATTACCCTAGTGGCGCGACCTTATTACCCAAGTGGCGCGACTTTATTACCCTAGTGGCGCGACTTTATTACCCTAGTGGCGCGACTTTATTACCCTAGTGGCGCGACTTTATTACCCTAGTGGTGAGACTTTATTACCCTAGTGGCGCGACTTTATTACCCTAGTGGCACGACTTTATTACCCTAGTGGCGCGACTTTATTACCCTAGTGGCGCGACTTTATTACCCTAGTGGCGCGACTTTATTACCCTAGTGGCACGACTTTATTACACTAGTGGCACGACTTTATTACCCTAGTGGCGCGACTTTATTACCCTAGTGGCGCGACTTTATTACCCTAGTGGTGAGACTTTATTACCCTAGTGGTGCGAGTTTATTACCCTAGTGGCGCGACTTTATTACCCTAGTGGCGCGACTTTATTACCCTAGTGGCGCGACTTTATTACCCTAGTGGTGAGACTTTATTACCCTAGTGGCACGATTTTATTACCCTAGTGGCGCGACTTTATTACCCTAGTGGCGCGACTTTATTACCCTAGTGGCGCGACTTTATTACCCTAGTGGCACGACTTTATTACACTAGTGGCACGACTTTATTACCCTAGTGGCACGACTTTATTACCCTAGTGGCGCGACTTTATTACCCTAGTGGTGAGACTTTATTACCCTAGTGGCGCGACTTTATTACCCTAATGGCGCGACTTTATTACCCTAGTGGCGCGACTTTATTACCCTAGTGGCACGACTTTATTACACTAGTGGCACGACTTTATTACCCTAGTGGCGCGACTTTATTACACTAGTGGCGAAACTTTATTACACTAGTGGCGAGGCATTAGTACACTAGTGGCGAGACTTTATTCCACTAATGGCGAGACTTTATTACACTAGTGGCGAGACTTTATTACACTAGTGGCACGACTTTATTACACTAGTGGCGCGACTTTATTACACTAGTGGCGATACTTTATTACACTAGTGACGAGACTTTATTACACTGGTGGCGATACTTTATTACACTAGTGGCGCGACTTTATTACACTAGTGGCGATACTTTATTACACTAGTGGCGCGACTTTATTACACTAGTGACGAGACTTTATTACACTGGTGGCGATACTTTATTACACTAGTGGCGCGACTTTATTACACCAGTGGCGCGACTTTATTACACTAGTGGCGCGACCTTATCACACTAGTGACGATACCTTATTACACCAGTGGCGAGAGCTTATTACACTAGTGGCGTGACTTTATTACACTTGTGCCGTGACTTTATTACACTAGTGGCATGACTTTATTACACTAGTGGCATGACTTTATTACACTAGTGGCATGACCTTATTACACTAGTGGCATGACTTTATTACACTAGTGACACAACTTTATTACACTAGTTGCACGACTTTATTACACCAGTGGCGCGATTTTATAACACTAGTGGCGCGACTTAATTACACTAGTGGCGCGACTTTATAACACTAGTGGCGCAACTTTATTACACTAGTGCCGAGACTTTAATACACTAGTGGCGCGACTTTATTACACTAGTGGCATGACTTTATAACACTAGTGGCGCGACTTTATTACACTAGTGGCATGACTTTATAACACTGGTGGCGCGACTTTATTACACTAGTGGCGCGACTTTATTACTCTCTCTCTCTCTCTCTCTCTCTCTCTCTCTCTCTCTCTCTCTCTCTCTCTCTCTCTCTCTCTCTCTCTCTCGCTCCCTCCCTCCCGCCTCCCTCCCTCCCTGTTTGAAATATTGCCCAGTAGTTGAGCCGATCGTAAAACTTAACTCTAACATGATTTACTTGACATCTCTCTTCCCTCCGCCCCCTCCTCCACAATCCCCCCCCCCAGCCACCCCACCCACCCCACCCCACCCCCTCCCCCCTCTCTCTCTCTCTCTCTCTCTCTCTCTCTCGCAGAAACCATGTTTTGAAGAAACCTCTCCATCTCCCTCCTTCATAACAATGGACACTCAGTCACTTATACCTCACTACTTCACACGCTCGCTCGCTCCTTCGGTGTATGCCTCACTGTTTAGGTGACTTAGGCAGAAACAGCACCCAGTCAAATTAGTTTCAAAATGTTCAACAGCTTACTTGTGTAGTTTTTTGGAAATTGATAGTCAGGGTGTTCAGAGATCGATGGATCACAACACGAGCGAGGTGTAAGTGGAGCTTATCTAGAGATGGTCGAGGCATAGCTAAAACCGGACAGGTTCATTGTGCACAAACAGAAATATGCCAGGATGGTTGCTGCTTTCTTGGCAGACATGAGCAGTCTGAACCATGGTGATCATAATGCATGGGAAGAATACTCTATGGACAATTTGTAATTTAACGCATTTGAAGATGGACTATGCGTTGTTTTGCGAATTGTATGTCCTTACTACCTAATAAATATTATGTTGAATATTTTGAAACTAATTTGATTGGCACTGAGGTGCGCTGTTATTGCCCAGTGAAATTAGTTTCAAAATAGTTAACAGCTTACCTGTATAGTTTTCTGGAAATCGAGAATCAAAGAGTGCAGATATTGGAAGTTTTATACATTAAAACCAGTGGTTGTGTGGCTTACGGAAAGTGCAGATGCATGTTGTCAAATAAGTATTTTGTACGGTATTTGATCTAAGTTTGTAGCAGATAATAATGATTTACTCAATGTACCTTTCTAGGTTTAGCTATGCCACGCCCACCTTTAGCTAAGCTCCACCCACACTTCGCTGTGTTGGGATTGATCGATCCTCGCATGCCCTAACTATCAATTTCCTGAAAACTATACAGGTAAGCTGTTGAATATTTTACAACTAATTTGGCTGGGTGCTGTTGCTGCCTATGGTTTGTGCGTTCACTATTTATTTTCTTGCTACACTTTCTTTATAATCATTATTATTTCCAAACTGTGTTTGAACTTGAGCAGAAAATAGTTGCTTCAAAGCGACAGGCGGCACTTAAATGTGCGTTCTAGTGATATGAATGCCTATTCACTGTACCGTTTTCAACAATAGAATTAGCTCATTTTAGTTGTTCATAATTTGTGAGAGCTTTAAGCTTGATAATAAAGCGTTACATCTCTAGTTAGGTTCTAGCCAAGCTTCACACATTGTTTATCCGTTGGAACATTGATATCTGAATTTAAAAAAAATAAATTTCAAGGTAAATATACAGGTAAGCTGTTGACTATTTTGAAACTAATTTGACTGGGAGCTGTTGCTGCCCATGCTTAAGAGAATATTTATTAAATTATAAATTCATCAAAGACATACACTTCTTGATATACTTTGGATTTTTGCGACGGAGATATAAGTCCCATGTACCGTATTTGATCATGACGTCAAATACTACTTATCAGATGCAACTCACGCTTTCTAGGAGAGATAAGATATATCTTAGTGTATGGAGAGCGCCTCGCGACTAATGTACTGCATACATCATTTGCGGTGTACGCATAAGAAACACAGACAAGGATATTGAAAAGGAATAGAACCCACAACTGACGAAGGCGCCAAGCATCATAGCCCACAAACGTTTCCATCACACCGACGCCACACGCTATCTTACAGCGTTGGAGTGGTGGACGCGCTTGCGGGCTATGATGTTTGGTCATTTCTCCGGTTGTGGGTTCGAGTATCTGTCAATGCCAATATACTGTAATACCATGACGACTTATATAGACAACGGAATGTTACTTGATTGTGTTTTATTTTGATAATCGGACAATTGTCGAGGCAAGCATCTATTCATCTGTTCTGTTGTGTGAAGTTGGCTTAGCCTGTACAAGAAAATAACAGAAAATAGACAATATAACGCAGACAAAAGAGTAATTGTTACTGGCACAGCCTGTACAAGGAAATACCATACACTTGTCAATAGAACACAGACTAAAGCGTAAGTGTTACTGAGTCAGTCTGTACAAGGAATTAACATACAATTGTCAATAGAACAGGGCTAAAGAGTAATTGTTACTGGATCAGTCTGTACAAGGAATTAACATACAATTGTCAATAGAACACGGGCTAAAGAGTAATTGTTACTGGCACAGCCTGTACAAGGAAATACCATACAATTGTCAATAGAACACAGACTAAAGCGTAATTGTTACTGAGTCAGTCTGTACAAGGAATTAACATACAATTGTCAACAGAACACATGCTAAAGAGTAATTGTTACTGGCCCAGCCTGTACAACGGATTAGCATACACTTGTCAATAGAATACAGGCTAAAGCGTAATTGTTACTGAGTCAGTCTGTACAAGGAATTAACATACAATTGTCAACAGAACACATGCTAAAGAGTAATTGTTACTGGCCCAGCCTGTACAACGGATTAGCATACACTTGTCAATAGAACACAGACTAAAGCGTAATTGTTACTGAGTCAGTCTGTACAAGGAATTAACATACAATTGTCAACAGAACACATGCTAAAGAGTAATTGTTACTGGCCCAGCCTGTACAACGGATTAGCATACACTTGTCAATAGAACACAGACTAAAGCGTAATTGTTACTGAGTCAGTCTGTACAAGGAATTAACATACAATTGTCAACAGAACACATGCTAAAGAGTAATTGTTACTGGCCCAGCCTGTACAACAGATTAGCATACACTTGTCAATAGAATACAGGCTAAAGAATAATTGTTACTGGCCCAGCCTGTACATGGAAATAACATACAATTATCAATAGAACACAAACTACAGAGTAAGTGTTACTGGCTCGACATGTACAAGGAAATAACATACAATTGTCAATAGAACACAGACCAAAGCGTAAGTGTTACTGGCTCAGCCTGTACAAGGAAATAACATACAATTGCCAATAGAATACAGACCAAAGAGTAATTGTTACTGGGCCAGCCTGTACAAGGAAATAACATACACTTGTCAATAGAATACAGGCTAAATAGTAATCGTTACTGGGCCAGCCTGTACAAGGAAATAACATACACTTGTCAATAGAACACAGACTAAATAGTAATCGTTACTGGGCCAGCCTGTACAAGGAAATAACATACACTTGTCAATAGAACACAGACTAAAGAGTAATTGTTACTGGCCCAGCCTATACTAGGAAATAACATACACTACTCTATATGGTTAAAGAGTGACTGTTTATTTGGTATAATAGCCTGTATATTCAAGTCACATATTTTGAAAGCCTGCATATCGTTTTCACAAAGTTCACATCAAGGAATATTAATTTAATCTTAAATGTTGTATTACCATGACAGAGCATCTGATACATTCCATGTCATTCATTTCCCGGCACATTCCTGTATTTGTATCACAATTATCCGTGTTTTAGCATCACGTTATTGTTGAATTGTTGTCGCCGCCAGTTTGTCTCCTCGAGCGGCTGTGTGTGATGTCATGTAAGTGCCAATAGAACATACATTCCTTATTGTGGAATAATTATTATGTTGAATTTTTTGAAACGTACTGTAATAAGTGCCTTATAATAGTATTCTCAAACAGGTGCCTAAATCATAGATGTATTCATTAACACGCTCGTGGCAATGGTCGTTGGTTATGTACAGTAAATGTGTAGGCCGAACGAAGACTAACTTTGGTAAACAATTACTGGAACTACTGGCTGGATAACCGAGCCAGTCATCCCAATGGACCTTTTCATTTTTAGTCATGCCCCGCCCATCTCTAACTAAGCTCCACCCACACTTCGCCGCGTCGGGATTGATCGATCCCCGAATGCCCTAACTATCAATTTCCTGAAAACTGTACAGTAAGATGTTGCATATTTTGTAACTAATTTGACCTTGTCGCCCAGTCAAATTAGTTTCAAAATATTCAACAAAATATGTATTAAATGGGAAAGACATACAATTCTTACAACAACGCAAAGCAGTCTTCAAATATGCGTTCGTGACGTACTTATCGACGTCATTCTTTATGATGTCATTCTACACGTCGCGTAGTTGAGTATGACGTCTTAGGATGAATTGATAAAGTGGAAGGGTCTATTGTAAACGCGCAACAATATTCTTCGCTTGACCAGGAAATTGACATTCAAAAGCACGTATTTGATATGCTTGACCAATGCGCGTATTTAATATGATTAACCAATGCACGTATTTGATATCCTTGACCAATTCACATATTTAATATTCCTGACAAATGCACGTATTTAATATGCTTGACCAATGCACGTATTTGATATCCCTGACCAATTCACATATTTAATATTCCTGACCAATTCACATATTTAATATGATTGACCAATGCACGTATTTGATATCCTTGACCAATGCACATATTTAATATTCCTGACCAATGCACGTATTTAATATGCTTAACCAATGCACGTATTTAATATGCTTGACCAATGCACGTATTTGATATGCTTGAGCAAATTAAACTATAAAATTTTTAAAGGACTGACCACATCGAACGCCGACATCTTCATTGTGATGACAGCTGTTGTCAAAATTCAACCGGCACTGCTCCAAGGAAGCTTCACGTCCGTCACACTGGACAGTGTCCAGGTGTATCGGTCCAGTGCCTTCACCAAAATGAGCGCTTCTCGCTACCTCAGTGAGTCTAGTCCTACAAATACGATGTGAAGTGTCAGGTTAGTGTTCACTGATATACGCATGCGCGATACTGGACAGCCTATCATAATGGAGGAGCCGGTCTGCCACTTAAGTATATCACGTCATAATCAAAGAGATCCGTCTATTATGGAAGTCTTTGTCGTAGTTATCATCATCGTCTGAGTTATTACCAGTACTGCTTCCACGGATATTGCACAAGCACTATTCTACATGCAGTGAATGGATAGAGCTATGCCCATTTCTAGCTAAGCTCCACCCACGTTTTGCCCATGTTGGGATCGATCGATCGTGCATTCCCCCAATATGAATTTACTTGAAACTATACAGATAAGCGGTTGAATATTTGAAACCAATTTGACTGTGGGCTGTTGGTGCCTATGTCAGGAACGGCGCCAGTTAAATCAATTTCAAAATATATACTGAGCCAAACAAGTTCAGCAACAGTGAAGTTTGGTTTGTTGTATTAAAACTATACGTCCATTTATAACCAAATTTGCAGGCATGTTTCGTCAATGTAATGTCTCGCTGATCATGAAGAAATGCAAATCATTTCTTGCATTTCTCGGCCGCACGCTTGCTGCATGTGAAAATGCATTTGTCATGCACTGGCCCACATTGGCGGGTAGCGAAGGCAAACATTCACCATATTGCAAAAGCAGATAACGAACGTTAACAGAAAGCGCTTAAAAGTTTACCCTACCGAACATGGGCCGCCGCCCAGGGCTACCCGAAAATCAGCGCCATGAAGCAATGTGAAGACTCGCTGCTGGGCAGAGCGTTCGCACTGCTGCTCGAGATTTTAATGTTCACGCCTCAACCATTTCCCGTATCCGCCAACGTGAGCAGGAAACTAGACATGTTAATGACCGACCACGATCTGGCAGACCGAGAGCAACAACACCACGAGAAGACTGCTACTTAGTGACGTCATCACGACGTCACAGGTTTGAGACTGAGCCGCGGCTGTCCCGTAATGTGCACACCGCTACCTGCACTACAGTGCATGCACAAACTCCATGATGCTGGACTGCATGCCCGTCGTCCACTTGTTGCTGTTCCGCGTACAGAGCGTCACATCGAAAATCGGTTTGCATGGGCAAGAACTCATCAGCGATGGCGTGCTCAACAATGGCGCCACGTTTTGTTCAGTGATGAGCCGAGGTTTTGTGTGGATGTGGCGGATGGGTTTGGCGACGTTTAGGAGAACGGTATGATGCAGCCAACATCATTCAGCCCGACAGATTCGGTGGCGGCAGTGTCATGGTGTGGGCTGGAATCCATGAAAATGGCAAAACATATCTTATTATGATTCGCGGAAATTTAACGGCTCAACGTTACTGTGAAGAAGCTGTTGCCCCTGTTGTCATCCCTTTTATGCAGCATCATGCAGACTTTATGTTCTAGCAAGACAACGCCCGTCCTCATTCAGCTAGGCTCACGAGTGATTTCCTTGAGGCTAACAACGTTCCGGTGTTGGACTGGTCAGCGCGATCACCAGACCTGTCTCCTATCGAACACGTGTGGGACATTCTTGGCCATACGGTGCGTGAGAACCATCCACATCTTCACAACGTGCGGGAGCTGGAAGCTGCACTGCTCCAGGAATGGGATGCGATTCCTCTTCGTGACATCAGGTGCTTAATTCGAAGCATGAGAAAGCGATGTACGGCGGTGGTTAATGCGCGCGGAGGTCACAACCGGTATTGACAGCTCAGTGTCATTATTTAAATTGGACCCTTCCGTTGAATGATGCTAGCATTACAGTAACAAGAGACTGTTGTTCAAATTGGAAAATGACCTATTAATTAAATAATATATTTGAATCAATTTATTGTTTTTATTAAATAACGTTTATACAGTAATATTCTCAGTGTTGCTAAACCTTTTTGGTTCAGTATATAATAGAATGTTTATTAAGTTGAAATAGCATACAATTCGTACACCTTGACGGACTGTTAAGGGCTTATGGCGGACTTAAGCACGTGATTCATGACGTATTTGCTTATGACGTCATCCTGCATATGACGTCATTGATTATTCCGGCATATAATTGATCGATAAACTGAATTCATCCACTGTGTATGACATCAAACTAGATTTTATACGATTCTTAACGCTGTGTACACTGAATTACAAGACTCACAATTTTAACGTAACCTGACAGTTAAGCTGCTGAATAGTTTGAGGTTACATTGTCTGGGAATTGTTGCTGCCATATCAGCAGTTCGCCGGCAAATTAGTTTCAAAATATTAAACAAATTATTATAGGCTTAACAGATTCGATATTTTCAATGTTTAAAAAATGCGTAATCACATCGATAAATATGAATACCATGTGGAATAGTGGCAATGGGTTTGTCATGTATAATTGTGGTAATGGCTTTGTCATGTCTAATAGTGGCAATGGATTTGTCATGTCTAATAGTGACACTGGATTTGTCATGTCTAATAGTGACAATGTATTTGCCATGTCTAATAGTGACAATGGATTTGTCATGTCTAATGGTGACAGTGGATTTGTCATGTCTAATAGTGACAATGGATTTGTCATATCTAATAGTGGCAATGGATTTGTCTAATAGTGACAATGGATTTGTCATGTCTAATGGTGACAATGGATTTGTCATGTCTAATGGTGACAATGGATTTGCCATGTCTAATACTGACAATGGATTTGTCATGCCTGATAGTGACAATGGATTTGTCATGTCTAATAGTGACAATGGATTTGTCATGTCTAGTAATGACAATGGATTTGTCATGTCTAACAGTGGCAATGGATTTGTCACATCTAATAGTGACAATGGATTTGTCATGTCTAATAGTGACAATGGATTTGCCATGTCTAATCGTGACAATGGGTTTGTCATGTCTAATAGTGACAATGGATTTGTCATATCTAATAGTGACAATGGATTTGTCATGTATAATAGTGACACTGGATTTGCTATGTATAATAGTGGCAATAGATTTGTCATGTCTCATAGTGGCAATGGATTTGTTATGTCTAATAGTGGCAATGGATTTGTCATATCTAATAGTGACAATGGATTTGTCATATCTAATAGTGACAATGGATTTGTCATGTATAATAGTGACACTGGATTTGTCATGTATAATAGTGGCAATAGATTTGTCATGTCTAATAGTGACAATGGATTTGCCATGTCTAATAGTGACAATGGATTTGTCATGTCTAATAGTGACAATGGATTTGTCATATCTAATAGTGACAATGGATTTGTCATGTCTAATAGTGACAATGGATTTGTCATGTATAATAGTGACACTGGATTTGTCATGTATAATAGTGGCAATAGATTTGTCATGTCTAATAGTGGCAATGGATTTGTCATATCTAATAGTGACAATGGATTTGTCATGTCTAATAGTGACAATGGATTTGTCATGTATAATAGTGACACTGGATTTGTCATGTATAATAGTGGCAATAGATTTGTCATGTCTCATAGTGGCAATGGATTTGTCATGTATAGTAGTGACAATGGATTTGCCATGTCTAATAGTGGCAATGGATTTGTCATATCTAATAGTGACAATGGATTTGTCATGTATAATAGTGGCAATGGATTTGTCATGTCTCATAGTGGCAATGGATTTGTCATGTATAATGGTGACAATGGAATTGTCCATGTCTAATAGTGGCAATGGATTTGTCATTTTAGCATGTTAACAGATAGATAATGGATCATTCCAGTTTATTCATCAATCATATGACGTCATAATGAACGACGTGACATGTAGGCTGACGTCATAATCAAATACGTCATGAATGACGTAGCTAAGTTCGTCGCGAACGCTTAAATGATGACGGATTAATCCTTCGAACCAGAAAGGCTGGATATCCGGCCTCAGCGAGAAAGTCAGTATGCGTGAAAAGCTGGATTTCCGGCCCTGGACATAACTATGATCATAGGCTGACGTCATAAAAATAATTAAGCATACACACATGGAGGTCGGTTTCCCGGCGTTTCGGTTATAGGTACTCTCTTACGGAGGCCATGACAACGGCATTTCCGGTAGATGGGCTAAAAATTAAAATCGTGGCGATGCT
This sequence comes from Chaetoderma sp. LZ-2023a, assembly GCA_034401795.1. Taxonomy (NCBI): domain Eukaryota; kingdom Metazoa; phylum Mollusca; class Caudofoveata; order Chaetodermatida; family Chaetodermatidae; genus Chaetoderma; species Chaetoderma sp. LZ-2023a. Next base: position 33,819,314 of record CM067363.1, on the reverse strand, counting down.
GTCACTATAAACATAAATAAATGCGGGGTGTACAGGGTTAAGTGTTGCTGTATGAATTGCATGTCTTTACTACTTGATACAATATGCTGTTTAATATTTTGAAATGAATTTGACTGGGCGCTGTTGAGCAAATTAGTTTCAAAATATTCGACGGGTTACCTGTATAGTTTTCTGGAAATTGATAGTCAGCGAGTGCAGGGATAGATCGACCCTAACACAGCCAAAACCTTGGCGGTGCTTCTCCGAAATGGGCGGGGCATAGCTAAAACCTGATTAGTCCATTACCTACCTTAATCAATAGCGTGCACCTGTCCGTAGTGACTAGTGCTTGATCACACATATATAGCGTGCCTTATACAAAGGTTTGTATGCAATGCCAATAACTTCACCCAGAGATTAAGCAATATGTAAGAATACAAACTCTTACCTACCTTAATCAATAGCGTGCACCTGTCCGTAGTGACTAGTGCTTGATCACACATATATAGCGTGCCTTATACAAAGGTTTGTATGCAATGCCAATAACTTCACCCAGAGATTAAGCAATATGTAAGAATACAAACTCTTACCTACCTTAATCAATAGCGTGCACCTGTCCATAGTGACTAGTGCTTGATCACACATATATAGCGTGCCTTATACAAAGGTTTGTATGCAATGCCAATAACTTCACCCAGAGATTAAGCAATCTGTAAGAATACAAACTCTTACCTACCTTAATCAATAGCGTGCACCTGTCCGTAGTGACTAGTGCTTGATCACACATATATAGCGTGCCTTATACAAAGGTTTGTATGCAATGCCAATAACTTCACCCAGAGATTAAGCCATCTGTAAGAATACAAACTCACGGGAATCCGAGCATTCGACAGACAACCTGTGCTGCTGACTCAACGAATAGATCATCACAGACGGTACCCCACGTGCCATTCACCAACACCTCGACACGCCCTTCCTGAGGAGTCGCGCCATTCACCAGCCTCACACGAGATATAAGTTCCTCTGGGGATGTGGACGGTTAGACAATTGCTCTAATAGTTCTACTTATCCCCCTTTCTAGCCAAGGTCAGCTCAGTTTTTAAACGTGTTGGAATCGATTTGAAACTGTTAAAACTGACTTTCTGAAATCTAAATTTCAAAGTGGCGGTAAACCCTTGAATATTTGGGAACTAATTTGACCGAGAATGTTATTGCCTATGGCAACAACAGCTGCTTGCGGTCAAAATGTTTTCAAAATAATATACATAAGTTCATTAAAGATATACACTTCTTACACACTCTTGGCGGATATTTCGACTTTCGTAACAACAACTAACAAGTGACGCATTCGTTTATGGCGTTGTATACGTGAGTTACAGATCAGATACCTTTCTTACAGATAAGATAATCTTTCTGATAGGAACAACTTATTGTTCAAAATAGTTTAATTACAGAATTTGGCCAAAGAAATCTAACTATTTGGCGGTATTGGCGGCCTCGTTATGAAATGGTTTGCTGACCACATACAAGTATTAGACATTCGTATCTCGCGAGATCTCCTTCGATACGAGATCGAGAACAGTATGTGTATTCTCGAAGAAGCCACGCCTCTATTTTTAGATTGAGTTATTAGACCGAGCTAGAAAAGTCAAAAAAAGTACGTTCACTGACAAATATAGAAATATGTTTGGGAACAAAACGATGTACATACAAAAATATATTTTTGGATAGGTGCAGGGCAAATCAACGCTTGATATTTCCCCTCATATACCTTCAAAATATTATTGTGTTAACCCTTCAACCTTCGAATTTGTTTAAGAAAATGTCAGGTTTCTCATAAAAATGCCCATTTACAGACCAAGAGAAGATTATCGCCCCAGTCATTCCAGTGGTAACTTTTCAAAAATAGTCTTCTCTCGCTCTGTACATGGACATTTCTCAGGATCACTGCAGAAGCCGTTTCTGGCTAATATGAGCGTTAAAAGGTTAAGACTTGATCACTAACACAATCTATAATGAAGATTGTCACGTCACCACATGGCCATCATTCTGCTGCCACCTGTGATGTCTGAATTTTGATCATCAGCTGCCAAATACAGCAGGAAATAGTGAAGAAAGAAAGAAATAGCTCAGCTAAGATGCACTATGAGTATCCCATTCTGTGGAGTGCTGAGCCGCGTGGGAGACCATGCGGACAACATGGCTACGCAACACATCACCGGGTAACATATTTCATTGACGATGTTTATGATAGTTTGATTTAATGTGTAGACAGACTGGTTACCGATCCGATGTTTGAGATACCCGGTCATGTGCACGCGTGTTCTATGAACTGTCGGCATCGGCGGCGTTCACTACAACTCATCCAATAGTGAAGGTAGGGTATGAGCGATCTAGAGATTATGGTGTCTATGGGTGTAACTGTATAATCATTGACTCAACACAAACACAGATAACTGTATAATAGAGGCACCTGTTCCTAGTCGAACCCCGTCTATTCCATAGCTGACACCCGCCAATTCCTAGGTAAAATCCGTCCATTCCATAGTTGACACCCGCCAATTGCTAGGTGAAACCCGCCCATTCCATAGTTGCGACCCGCCCATTCCTAGCTGATACCCGCCCATTCCTAGCTGAAACCCGCCCATTCCTAGCTGAAACCCGCCCATTCCATAGTTGCGACCCGCCCATTCCTAGCTGATACCCGCCCATTCCTAGCTGAAACCCGCCCATTCCTAGCTGAAACCCGGACATTCCATAACTGAAACCCTCCCATTCCATAGTTGAGACCCGCCCATTACTAGCTGAAACCCGCCCATTCCTAGCTGAAACCCGTCCATTCCTAGCTGAAACCCAGCCATTCCATAGCTGAAACCCACTCATTCCTAGCTGAAACCGACCCATTCCTTGCTATGTCCCGCCCTTTCATATCTATGTCCCGCCCATTCCTAGCTGAAACCCGCCCATTCCTACCTGAAACCCGCCCATTCCTTGCTGAAACTCGACCATTCCATAGCTGATACCCGCCAATTCCATAGCTGACACCCGCCAATTACATAGCTGACACTCGATCATCCCATAGTTGAACGCCGACCATTACATAGTTGAAACCCGCCCATGTCAATTCCTAGCTGAACACACCCCTCCCCTTTTCATTTCTGAAACCGCTCATTCCTAGCTGAAACTCTCCCATTCCTATCTGGGCCCGCCCATTCCATAGCTGAAACCCGCCCATTCCTAGCTACAACCCGCCCATTCCTAGCTGAAACACGCCCATTCCGAGCTAAAACCGGCCCATTACATAGCTGAAACCCGCTCATTCCTAGCTGAAACCAACAGATTCTGTAACTGATACCTGTAAATTCCATAGCCGACACCCGCCAATTCAATAGCTGAAACACGCCCATTTCTAGCTATAACCCGCCCATTCCATAGCTTAAACCCGCCAATTGCTAGTTGAAACCCGACCATTCCATAACTGAAATCCGCCCATTCCATAGCTGAAACCCGGCTATTCGTAGCTATAAACCGTCCATTCCATACCTGAAGCTCTCCCATTCCTAGCTGAAACCGGCCCATTTCATAGCTGAAACCCGCCCATTCCTGCCTGAAATCCGCCCATTTCTAGCCGAAATCCGCCCATTCTTAGCTATGTCCCACCCATTCCTACCTGAAACCCGCCCATCCTAGCCATAACCCGCCCATTCCTAGCTGAAACCCGCAAAGTCCTATGTATGTCCCGCCCATCCCTACCCTAAACTCGCCCATCCCATGGCTGAAATCCTCTCATACCATAGCCGAAACCCGCCCATTCCATAGCTGAAACCCACCCATTCCTGCCTGAAATCCTCCCATTTCTAGCCGAAATCCGCCCATTCCTAGCTGAAATTCTCCCATTCCTAGCTATGTCCCGCCCATTCCTAGCCATAGCCCGCCCATTCCTAGCTGAAACCCGCAAAGTCCTAGTTATGTCCCGCCAATCCCTAGCTTAAACTCGCCCATCTCTAGCTGAAACCTGTCCATTCCTAGCTGAAACCCTAACCCCCCTCCACCCCGAATCCATAGCTGACAACTGTTGTCCATTCCTAGGTGAAACTCGTCCATTCCTATCATTCCTAACTATATCCCGCCCATTCCAAGCTAAAACCCGCCAATTCCATAGCGGACACCCGCCCATTCGTAGCTGAAACACGCCCATTCCTAGCTGAAACCCACCCATATATATATATATATATATATATATATATATATATATATATATATATATATATATATATATATCCCGCACATTCCTAGCAAGGTCCTGCCCATTCCTAGCTATAACGCACCCATTCCTAGCTGAAAGTCGCCCATTCCTAGCAATGTTGCGCCGATTCCTAGCTATACCGCGCTTATTCCTAGTGATACTCGCCCATTCCTTGCTATGGTCATCCCATTGCTAGCTATGTCCCTCCCATTCCTAGCTATATCCCTCCCATTCCTAGCTGAAACCTGCCCATTCCTAGCTATATATGTCCTGCCCATTCCTAGCTATGTACCGCACATTCCCAGCTGACACCCTCCCATTCCTAGCTGAAACCCTCCCATTCCTAGCTGACAACCTCCCATTCCTAGCTGACACCCTGCCATTCCTAGCTGACACCCTCCCATTCCTAGCTGACACCCTCCAATTCCTAGCTATATGTCCTGCCCATTCCTAGCTGACACCCTCCCATTCCTAGCGGGTACGCTCCCATTCCTAGCTATGTCCCGTCCATTCCTAGCCATGCCCCGCACATTCTTAGCTGAAACACGCTCATTCCTAGCTGAAACCCGCCCATTCCATAGTTGAGACCTGCCCATTCCTAGCTGAAACCCGCCCATTCCTAGCTGAAACCCGCCCATTCCTAGCTGAAACCCGCCCATTCCATGGCTGAAACCCGCCCATTCCATAGTTGAGACCCGCCCATTCCTAGCTGAAACCCGCCCATTCCAAGCTGAAACACGCCCATTCCTAGTTGAAACCCGACCATTCCATAGCTGAAACCCACCCATTCCATAGTTGAGACCCGCCCATTCCTAGCTGAAACACGCCCATTCCAAGCTGAAACACGCCCATTCCTAGTTGAAACCCGACCATTCCATAGCTGAAACCCACCCATTCCATAGTTGAGACCCGCCCATTCCTAGCTGAAACCCGACCATTCCATAGCTGAAACCCACCCATTCCTAGCTGAAACCGGCACATTCCTTGCTATGTCCCGCCCTTTCATATCTATGTCCCTCCCATTCCTAGCTGAAACCCTCCCATTCCTAGCTGACAACCTCCCATTCCTAGCTGACACCCTGCCATTCCTAGCTGACACCCTCCCATTCCTAGCTGACACCCTCCAATTCCTAGCTATATGTCCTGCCCATTCCTAGCTGACACCCTCCCATTCCTAGCGGGTACGCTCCCATTCCTAGCTATGTCCCGTCCATTCCTAGCCATGCCCCGCACATTCTTAGCTGAAACACGCTCATTCCTAGCTGAATCCCGCCCATTCCATAGTTGAGACCTGCCCATTCCTAGCTGAAACCCGCCCATTCCTAGCTGAAACCCGCCCATTCCTAGCTGAAACCCGCCCATTCCATGGCTGAAACCCGCCCATTCCATAGTTGAGACCCGCCCATTCCTAGCTGAAACCCGCCCATTCCAAGCTGAAACACGCCCATTCCTAGTTGAAACCCGACCATTCCATAGCTGAAACCCACCCATTCCATAGTTGAGACCCGCCAATTCCTAGCTGAAACACGCCCATTCCAAGCTGAAACACGCCCATTCCTAGTTGAAACCCGACCATTCCATAGCTGAAACCCACCCATTCCATAGTTGAGACCCGCCCATTCCTAGCTGAAACCCGACCATTCCATAGCTGAAACCCACCCATTCCTAGCTGAAACCGGCCCATTCCTTGCTATGTCCCGCCCTTTCATATCTATGTCCCACACATTCCTAGCTCAAACCCACCCATTCAAGCATTGTCGCGCCGATTCCTAGCTATAACGCGCTCATTCCTAGCTGAAAACCAGCCATTCCTAGCAAGGTCCTGTCCATTCCTAGGTATGTCCCGCCCATTCCTAGCAATGCCCCGCCCATTCCTAGCTATGTCCCATCGCATTCCTAGTTACGTCCCGCCAATTTCCAGCTAGGGATCGAATCGAACCTTGAATGTCTAGAATTCCAATATCAACGCAAATATACAAAGGCATGCTGTTGAATATTTTGAAACTAATTCGACTGGGCGCCCAGTCAAATTATCTTCAAAATATTCAACAGAATGTTTATTAGAAAGTAAATACATCAAATACATACGCTTTGTAGGCCTTCACTTGACGGACTAGGCAGGCTTTATGCCGAGGTATTGTCTCTCAATTAGGTGGCGTCAGTCTTCCCGTGACGTACTTGATTATGACGTCAACTACGTGAGTGGCATATCGGATTCACCCATTATTCACTTACCACAGATAAGACCAACATTCTCACTCCTACCACACTTATGTATGCCCAGCGGTCGGTGACCACATTCACTTAGCGATGACTCGTGGCCATTGCATATGACGTTATCAAGCAGAATTGGCACGTCAGGGTCAACAGGCTCTAAGCTACTTAATGGTATGAGATTGGTTACATTGCCTCTGTGGAAACAACAACAGGAAACAAATCGTCACTGGAATACAATAGGGGCGTATGTCCAAATTAAAAAAAAAGATGGAAATGATTGTATACATCATTCTTTCCACAGACACTGTAAAATTGTCGTATGTTATTTTTAATATTTTAGTATTAGTTATATAATTTTGGTTTCATATTAAGAATGCAATACATAATGTACTTAGAGCCTTGTTGATGTATATCTGATGCAAATTAGTCTTTTTTGTCGGAATGCAATACAGATCTATGTGCACATATGGCTTTGTTGTTTAAATTTTCCTAAATTAATCTTTCGCATACCATAGTGCCATACAGACGTATGCCAATGTACGTGTTTTTATATAACAACAATTATCATTAGGAATTTTCCTCATCATAATACGCCATTTTAACATGAATAAGGTAAAATACTTTTTGAAGTATGGAAATAAGTGGGTCTTAAAGATAATAATAGCGGTGCCGGATCAATTTACATATTTATTGCGAGGATGAAGCTGAGATTAAATCAGCTGGTAGATGCGGGATTTCGATGATTTTCGTGATATCCCCTGAGTGTATTGGCTTATGAATTTGCTATTTTCAATAAAGGAAAGTAATGACTTCTAATGTCATAATCTGAGTAGTAGCCTAATCTTAGTCCTTGAATTACGGACTCTAACACATCGATAGATCGTTTGACTGTGTATGCGTGTCTGTTTATCAACACACTTATGCAAAAAGTGTCTGGGATATTGTGATCGCCTCCATCTATTCATCGTACCGTCGGTCCGTCAATCTGACCGTCACGCTATCGCCTACTAAACCATTAAGTGGAATTGAGCCAAATTTGGTATGTGAGTTACCAATATGATCGCGGAATGCAAGACGACATATACTATGGATTCTGTCCCCGGGTGCGTGGTCAAAAGACTGTCACACTATCGCCTTCGAAAACATTTGGTTGAATTCAACCAAATGAAATCCATCATTGCAAGTCGTATTTTAGCTAAACGCCGTAGATAGCGTTGTCGGTCCTAGCAAATCAATTAAGATATTCTAATTAAAGATGCATATTCACAGCATAATGGTTGAAAAGAAAATTGCTAAAATTGTATACTTTAGAGGCTTAAATTGTGTGCCTAGATGAAATGAAACGAAATAAATCTTAACATATGGTGATTTCATTACGTATAAATTAATATAATTTTTTGAGTTGTCAAATTGAATTAGAGGCACGAGTCAGTAATGTAAATTCACAACTGATAATACGATACTTCTTCATACTGAGTGAAATCGTCCTTTGTTAAAATTTATTTTGTTTCATTCCAACAAGCGACAAAGCTTAAGGCTCTAAAATTATATAATTTTATCAATTTTATCTTCAACCATTCTGCTGTGAATATGAACATTTAATTACCATATGAATATCATCTGATCTTGTTTTCAGTGCAGAATGGGGAAGAGAAAAAGGAAGACCAGTTACACGTATAGCTACCAGCCGATGGAACCATTAGAGACCTTAAGAAAACGCTTACGTGAAGAAAGACAACATCATTCCTATGTCAATGATAGTCGTGATGATAACTGTACAATGATTCGCACAGATGTCCCAGACGCTTCCATTCGTGCCAATGATAGTCGTGATGATAACTGTACAATGATTCCTAATGAAGTTCCAGACGCTTCCGTTCATGATAAAGATAGTCATGATGATAACTGTACAATGATTCCCAAAGATGTCATAGACGCTTCCATTCGTGCCAAAGATAGTCGTGATGATAACTGTTCAATGATTCCCAAAGATGTCACAGACGCTTCCATCCGTGCCAATGATAAACGTAATGATAACTGTAAAATGATTCGTAATGATGTCCCAGACGCTTCACTTCGCGCCAGTGATAATCGTGATGATAACTGTACAATGGTTTCTAGTGATGTTCCAGACGCTTCCATTCGTGCCAATGTTAATCGTGATGATAACTGTATAATAATTCCCAATGATGCTCCAGAGGTGTCCATCCGTGACAATGATAATCGTGATGATAACTGTACAATGATTCGTAATAATATTCCAGACCTTTCCATTCGTGCCAATGATAATCGTGATGATAGATGTACAATGATTCCTATGTCAGGGTCCAGGCGCTTCCATTCGTGCCAATGATAATCCTGATGATAACTGTGCAATGATTCCTAATGATGTTCCAGATGCTTCCATCCATGCCATTGATAATCGTGATGATAATTGTACACATATTCCTTAAAATGCTCATGACGCTTCCATTCGTTCCAATGATAATCGTGATGATAACTGTACAATGATTCCTAATGATGCTCCAGACGCTTCCATTCGTGTCAATGATAATCGTGATGATAACTGTATAATACTCCCCAATGATGCTCCAGACGTTTCCATTCGTGCCAATGATAATCGTGACGATAACCGTACAAGGATTCAAAATGGTGTTCCAGACGCTTCCATTCGTGCCAACGAAAATCATGAAGATAACTGTACGAAGATTCAAAATGGTGTGCCAGACGCTTCCGTACGTGTCAATGACAGTCGTGAAGATAACTGTACAATGATTCCTAATGATGCTTCAAATGATTCCGTTCGTGCCAATGATACTCGTGATGATAACTGTACAATGATTCCTAATGAGGTTCCAGACGCTTCCCTCCATGCCGTTGATAATCGGGATGACAACGGTACAATGACTCCTAATGATGTTCCAGACGCTTACATTCGTACACATGATAATCGTGATAATAACTGTGCAACCATTCCTAATGGTGCTCCAGACGTTTCCATTCGTGCCAATGATAATCGTGATGATAACTGTACAATGATTCATAACAATGTTCCAAACGCTTCCAATCGTGCCAATGATAATCGTGATGATAACTGTACAATGATACCTAAGTGAGGCTCGAGACGCTTCCATTCATGTCGTTGATAATCGTGATTATAAATGTACAAAGATTCCTTAAAATGCTCCTGTCGCTTCCATTCGTTCCAATCATAATCGTGATGATAACTGTACAAGGATTCAAAATGGTGTTCCAGACGCTTCCATTCGTGCCAACGATAATCGTGATGATAACTGTACAATGACTCCTAATGATGCTCCAGACGCTTCCATTCGTGTGAATGATAATCGTGATGATAACTGTATAATAATTCCCAATGATGCTCCATACGTTTCCATTCATGCCAATGATAATCGTGACAATAACTGTACAAGGATTCAAAATGCCGTTCCAAACGCTTCCAATCGTGCCAATGATAATCGTGATGATAACTGTACAATGATTCCTAAGTGAGGCTCGAGACGCTTCCATTCATGTCGTTATTAAACGTGATGAAATCCGTACAATGAATCCTAATGATGTTCCAGACGCTTCCAGTCGTGCCAATGATAATCGTGATGATAACTGTACAATGATTCCTAATGCTGTTCCAAACGCTTCCATTCGTTTCAATGATAATCGTGATGATAACTGTACAATGATTCCTAATGCTGTTCCAAACGCTTCCATTCATGTCATTTATAATCGTGATGATAATTGTAGAAAGATTCCTTAAAATGCTCCTGACGCTTACATTCGTATGAATGATAATCGTGATGATAAGTGTATAACAATTCCCAATGATGCTCCAGGCGTTTCCATTCGTGCCAATGATAATCGTGATGATAACTGTACAAGGATTCAAAATGGTTTTCCAAAAGCTTCCAATCGTGCCAATGATAATCGTGATGATAACTGTACAATGATTCCTAAGTGAGGCTCGAGACGCTTCCATTCATGTCGTTGATAATCGTGATTATAAATGTACAAAGATTCCTTTAAATGCTCCTGTCGCTTCCATTCGTTCCAATCATAATCGTGATGATAACTGTACAATGACTCCTAATGATGCTCCAGACGCTTCCATTCGTATCAATGATAATCGTGATGATAACTGTATAATAATTCCCAATGATGCTCCAGACAACATTTCCATTCGTGCCAATGATAATCGTGACGATAACTGTACAAGGATTCAAAATGGTGTTCCAGACGCTTCCATTCGTGCCAACGATAATCGTGAGGATAACTGTACGATGATTCATAATAATGTTCCAGACGGTTCCAATCGTGCCAATGATAATCATAATGATAACTGTACAATGATTCCTAAGTGAGGCTCCAGACGCTTCAATTCATGTCGTTAATAATCATGATTATAAATGTACAAAGATTCCTTAAAATGCTCCTCTCGCTTCCATTCGTGTCAATGATAAACTTGTTGATAACTGTATAATAATTCCCAATGATGCTCCAGACGTTTCCATTCGTGCCAATGATAATCGTGATGATAGATGTACAATGATTCCTATGTCAGGGTCCAGGCGCTTCCATTCGTGCCAATGATAATCCTGATGATAACTGTGCAATGATTCCTAATGATGTTCCAGATGCTTCCATCCATGCCATTGATAATCGTGATGATAATTGTACACATATTCCTTAAAATGCTCATGACGCTTCCATTCGTTCCAATGATAATCGTGATGATAACTGTACAATGATTCCTAATGATGCTCCAGACGCTTCCATTCGTGTCAATGATAATCGTGATGATAACTGTATAATACTCCCCAATGATGCTCCAGACGTTTCCATTCGTGCCAATGATAATCGTGACGATAACCGTACAAGGATTCAAAATGGTGTTCCAGACGCTTCCATTCGTGCCAACGAAAATCATGAAGATAACTGTACGAAGATTCAAAATGGTGTGCCAGACGCTTCCGTACGTGTCAATGACAGTCGTGAAGATAACTGTACAATGATTCCTAATGATGCTTCAAATGATTCCGTTCGTGCCAATGATACTCGTGATGATAACTGTACAATGATTCCTAATGAGGTTCCAGACGCTTCCCTCCATGCCGTTGATAATCGGGATGACAACGGTACAATGACTCCTAATGATGTTCCAGACGCTTACATTCGTACACATGATAATCGTGATAATAACTGTGCAACCATTCCTAATGGTGCTCCAGACGTTTCCATTCGTGCCAATGATAATCGTGATGATAACTGTACAATGATTCATAACAATGTTCCAAACGCTTCCAATCGTGCCAATGATAATCGTGATGATAACTGTACAATGATACCTAAGTGAGGCTCGAGACGCTTCCATTCATGTCGTTGATAATCGTGATTATAAATGTACAAAGATTCCTTAAAATGCTCCTGTCGCTTCCATTCGTTCCAATCATAATCGTGATGATAACTGTACAAGGATTCAAAATGGTGTTCCAGACGCTTCCATTCGTGCCAACGATAATCGTGAGGATAACTGTACGATGATTCATAATAATGTTCCAGACGGTTCCAATCGTGCCAATGATAATCGTGATGATAACTGTACAATGACTCCTAATGATGCTCCAGACGCTTCCATTCGTGTGAATGATAATCGTGATGATAACTGTATAATAATTCCCAATGATGCTCCATACGTTTCCATTCATGCCCATGATAATCGTGACAATAACTGTACAAGGATTCAAAATGCCGTTCCAAACGCTTCCAATCGTGCCAATGATAATCGTGATGATAACTGTACAATGATTCCTAAGTGAGGCTCGAGACGCTTCCATTCATGTCGTTATTAAACGTGATGAAATCCGTACAATGAATCCTAATGATGTTCCAGACGCTTCCAGTCGTGCCAATGATAATCGTGATGATAACTGTACAATGATTCCTAATGCTGTTCCAAACGCTTCCATTCGTTTCAATGATAATCGTGATGATAACTGTACAATGATTCCTAATGCTGTTCCAAACGCTTCCATTCATGTCATTTATAATCGTGATGATAATTGTACAAAGATTCCTTAAAATGCTCCTGACGCTTACATTCGTATGAATGATAATCGTGATGATAAGTGTATAACAATTCCCAATGATGCTCCAGACGTTTCCATTCGTGCCAATGATAATCGTGATGATAACTGTACAAGGATTCAAAATGGTTTTCCAAAAGCTTCCAATCGTGCCAATGATAATCGTGATGATAACTGTACAATGATTCCTAAGTGAGGCTCGAGACGCTTCCATTCATGTCGTTGATAATCGTGATTATAAATGTACAAAGATTCCTTTAAATGCTCCTGTCGCTTCCATTCGTTCCAATCATAATCGTGATGATAACTGTACAATGACTCCTAATGATGCTCCAGACGCTTCCATTCGTATCAATGATAATCGTGATGATAACTGTATAATAATTCCCAATGATGCTCCAGACAACATTTCCATTCGTGCCAATGATAATCGTGACGATAACTGTACAAGGATTCAAAATGGTGTTCCAGACGCTTCCATTCGTGCCAACGATAATCGTGAGGATAACTGTACGATGATTCATAATAATGTTCCAGACGGTTCCAATCGTGCCAATGATAATCATAATGATAACTGTACAATGATTCCTAAGTGAGGCTCCAGACGCTTCAATTCATGTCGTTAATAATCATGATTATAAATGTACAAAGATTCCTTAAAATGCTCCTCTCGCTTCCATTCGTGTCAATGATAAACGTGTTGATAACTGTATAATAATTCCCAATGATGCTCCAGACGTTTCCATTCGTGCCAATGATAATCGTGACGATAACTGTACAAGGATTCAAAATGCCGTTCCAAACGCTTCCAATCATGCCAATGATAATCGTGATGATAACTGTACAATGATTCCGATGTGAGGCTCGAGACGCTTCCATTCATGTCGTTGATAATCGTGATTATAAATGTACAAAGATTCCTTAAAATTGTCCTGTCGCTTCCATTCGTTCCAATGATAATCGTGATGATAACTGTACAATGATTCCCAATAATGCTCGAGACGCTTCCTTTCGTGTCAATGATAAACGTGATGAAATCCGTACAATGAATCCTAATGATGTTCCAGACGCTTCCAGTCGTGCCAATGATAATCGTGATGATAACTGTACAATGATTCCTAATGCTGTTCCAAACGCTTCCATTCGTTTCAATGATAAACGTGATGATAACTGTATAATAATTCCCAATGATGCTCCAGACGTTTCCATTCGTGCCAATGAAAATAGTGATGATAACTGTACAAGGATTCAAAATGGTTTTCCAAAAGCTTCCAATCGTGCCAATGATAATCGTGATGATAACTGTACAATTATTCCTAAGTGAGGCTCGAGACGCTTCCATTCATGTCGTTGATAATCGTGATTATAAATGTACAAAGATTCTTTAAAATGCTCCTGTCGCTTCCATTCGTTCCGATCATAATCGTGATGATAACTGTACAATGATTCCTAATGATGCTCCAGACGCTTCCATTCTTGTCAATGATAATCGTGATGATAACTGTACAATGATTCCTAATGCTGTTCCAAACACGTCCATTCATGTCATTTATAATCGTGATGATAATTGTACAAAGATTCCTTAAAATGCTCCTGACGCTTACATTCGTATGAATGATAATCGTGATGATAAGTGTATAACAATTCCCAATGATGCTCCAGACGTTTCCATTCGTGCCAATGAAAATAGTGATGATAACTGTACAAGGATTCAAAATGGTTTTCCAAAAGCTTCCAATCGTGCCAATGATAATCGTGATGATAACTGTACAATGTTCCTAAGTGAGGCTCGAGACGCTTCCATTCATGTCGTTGATAATCGTGATTATAAATGTACAAAGATTCTTTAAAATGCTCCTGTCGCTTTCATTCCTTCCAATCATAATCGTGATGATAACTGTACAATGATTCCTAATGATGCTCCAGACGCTTCCATTCTTGTCAATGATAATCGTGATGATAGCTGTACAATGATTCCTATTGGTACTCCAGATGTGTCCATTCGTGCAAATGATAATCGTGATGATAACTGTACAATGATTCATAATAATGTCCAAGACGCTTCTATTCGTGTCAATGATAATCGTGATGATAACTGTACAATGATTGTTAATGGTGTTCCAGATGCGTCCATTCATGTAATTGATAATCGTGATGATAACTGTACAAGGATTCAAAATTATGTTCCAAACGATTACAATAATGCCTAAGTGAGGCTCGAGACGCTTCCATGCATGTCGTTGATAATCGTGATTATAAACTGTACAAAGATTCCTTAAAATGCTCCTGTCGCTTCCATTCGTTCCAATCATAATCGTGATGATAACTGTACAATGACTCCTAATGATGCTCCAGGCGCTTCCATTCGTGCCAATGATAATCGTGACGATAACTGTACAAGGATTCAAAATGGTGTTCCAGACGCTTCCATTCGTGCCAACGATAATCGTGAGGATAACTGTACGATGATTCATAATAATGTTCCAGATGCTTCCAATCGTGCCAATGATAATCATGATGATCACTGTACAATGATTCCTAAGTGAGGCTCCAGACGCTTCAATTCATGTCGTTAATAATCATGATGATAACTGTACAATGATTCCAAATGATGTTCCAGATGCTTCCATTCGTTCCAATGATAATCGTGATGATAACTGTACAATGACTCCTAATGATGCTCCAGACGCTTCCATTCGTATGCATGATAATCGTGATGATAACTGTATAATAATTCCCAATGATGCTCCAGACGCTCCCATTCGTGCCAATGATAATCGTTACGATAACTGTACAAGGATTCAAAATGGTGTTCCAAACGCTTCCAATCGTGCCAATGATAATCGTGATGATAACTGCACAATGATTCCTAAATGAGGCTCGAGACGCTTCTATTCATGTCGTTGATAATCGTGATTATAAATGTACAAAGATTCCTTAAATTGCTCCTCTCGCTTCCATTCGTGTCAATGATAAACGTGATGAAATATGTACAATGATTCCTAATGATGTTCCAGACGCTTCCATTCGTGCCAATGATAATCGTGATGATAACTGTACAATGATTCCTATTGGTACTCCAGATGTGTCCATTCGTGAAAATGATAATCGTGATGATAACTGTACAATGATTCATAATAATGGCCCAGACGCTTTCATTCATGGCAATGATAATCGTGATGATAACTGTACACTGATTCCTAATCGTATTCCAGACACTTCCATTCGTGCCACTAATAATCGTGATGATAACGGTACAATGATTCCTAATGATGTTCCAGATGCTTCCAATCATGTCATTGATAATCGTGATGATAACTGTACAAAGATTCCTTAAAATGCTCCTGACGCTTCCATTCGTTCCAATGATAATCGTGATGATAACTGTACAAGGATTCAAAATGGTGTTCCAGACGTTTCCAATCGTGCCAATGATAATCATGATGATAACTGTACAATGATTCCTAAGTGAGGCTCCAGACGCTTCCATTCATGTCGTTAATAATCGTGATGATAACTGTACAAAGATTCCTTAAAATGCCCCAGACGCTTCCACTCGTGTCAATGATAATCGTGATGAAAACTGTACAATAATTCCTAATGATGTTCCAGACGCTTCCAGTTGTGCCAATGATAATCGTGATGATAACTGTACACTGATATCTAATGATACCCCAGATGTGTCCATTCGTGAAAATGATAATCGTGATGATAACTGCACAATGATTCTTATGCTGTTCCAGACGTTTCCATTCGTGCCAGTGATAATCGTGATGATAACTGTTTAATGATACTTAGTGAGGCTCCAGACGCTCCCATTTGAATCAATGATAATTGGGATATTAACTGTACAATGATTCCGAATGATGTTCCAGACACTACCATTCGTGCCAAGAATAATCGTGATGATAACTGTACGATGATTCGTAAAGATGTTCCAGACGCTTCAATTCGTGCCAAAGAATAATCGTGATGATAACTGTGCAATGATTCATACTACTGTCCCAGACGTTTCCATTCGTGCCAATGATAATCGTGATGATAACTGTGCAATGATTCATACTACTGTCCCAGACGTTTCCATTCGTGCCAATGATAATCGTGATGATAACTGTGCAATGATTACTAATGGAGTTCCAGACGCTTCCATTCGTGCAAATGATAATCGTGATGATAACTGTACAATGATTCCTAATGGTGCTCCAGACGCTTTCATTCGTGCCAATGATAATCGTGATGATAACTGTACACTGATTGCTAATGATGTCCCAGCCGCTTTCATTAGTGCGAATGATAATCGTGATGATAACTGTATAATGATTCCTAATGGTGATCCAGACTCTTCCATTCGTGCAAATGATAATCGTGATGATAAGTTTACAATGATTTCTAATTATGTCCCCGACGCTTATATTCATGTGAATGATAATCGTAATGGTAACTGTACAATGATTCCTAGTGCGGGTCCAGACGCTTTCATTCGTGGCAATGATAATCGTGATATTAACTGTACAATGATTCCTAATGATGTTCCAGACGGTCCCATTCATGTTCTTGATAATCGTGATGATAACTGTGCAATGATTAGTAATAGTGCTCCAGATGCGTCCATGCATGTCGTTGATAATCGTGATGATAACTGTACACAGATTCCTTAAAATGCTCCAGACGCTTCCATTCTTGCACATACTATACGTGATGATAACTGTACAATGATTCATAATAATGTTCAAGTCGGTTGCATTCATGCCAATGATAATCGTGATGATCACTGTGCAATGGATCATAATAATGTCCCAGACGCTTACATTCGTGCCAATGATAATCGTGATGATAAGTTTACAATGATTTTTAATTATGTCCCAGACTCTTCCATTCGTGGCAATGATAATCGTGATATTAACTGTACAATGATTACTATTGATGTTCCAGACAGTTCCATTCAGGTTGTTGATAATCGTGATGATAACTGTACAAAGATTCCTTAAAATTCTCGAGACGCTTCCATTCTTGCAAATACTAATCGTGATGATAACTATACAAGATTCTGAATGATGTTCCAGACGCTTCTATTCATGTCGTTGATAATTGCGATGATAACTGTGCAATGATTGCTAATAGTGCTCCAGCCGCGTCCATTCATGTCGTTGATAATCGTGATGATAACTGTACAATGATTCTGAATGATGCCCTCGGCGCTTCCATTCGTGCTATTCATAATCGTGATGATAACTGTACAATGATGTCTAATGATTTCCCAGACGCTTAAATTTGTGCGAATTATAATCGTGATGATAACAATACAGTGATTCCTGTTGATGTCCCAGACGCTTTCATTCGTGCCAATGATAATCGTGATAATAACTGTGCAATGATTCCTAATGATGTTACAGACGCTTCCATTCGTGCCAATGATAATCGTGATGATAACTGTACAAAGATTCCTTAAAATGCTCCAGACGCTTCCATTCTTGCAAATACTATACGTGATGATAAATGTACAATGATTAATAATAATGTTCAAGTCGGTTGCATTCGTGACAATGATAATCGTGATGATAACTGTACAGTGATTCCTAATGATGTTCCAGTCACTTGCATTCATGCCAATGATAATCGTGATGATCACTGTGCAATGATTCATAATAATGTCCCAGACGCTTACATTCGTGCCAATGATAATCGTGATGATAAGTTTACAATGATTTTTAATTATGTCCCAGCCGCTTCCTTTCGTGGCAATGATAATCGTGATATTAACTATACAATGATTACTATTGATGTTCCAGACGGTTCCATTCAGGTTGTTGATAATCGTGATGATAACTGTACAAAGATTCCTTAAAATGCTCGAGACGCTTCCATTCTTGCAAATACAAATCGTGATGATAACTATACAAGATTCTGAATGATGTTCCAAACGTTTCTATTCACGCAAATGATAATCGTTATGTTAACTGTACAGGGATTCCTAATGATGTTCCAGTCGCTTGCATTCGTGCCAATGATAATCGTGATGATCACTGTGCAATGATGCATAATAATGTCCCAGACGCTTCCATTCATGCCAATGATAATCGTGATGATATGTTTACAATGATTTCTAATTATGTCCCAGATGCTCACATTTGTGTGAATGATAATAGTGATGATAACTGTACAATGATTCATAGTGAGGGTCCAGACGCTTCTATTCGTGGCAATGATAATTATGATATTAGCTGTACAAACGATTACTAATGATGGTCCAGACGGTTCCAGTCATGTTGTTGATAATCGTGATGATAACTGTACACAGATTCCTTAAAATGCTCGAGACGCTTCCATTCTTGCAAATACTAATCGTGATGATAACTATACAAGATTCTGAATGATGTTCCATACGTTTCCATTCATGCAAATGATAATCGTGATGATAACTGTACAATGATTCATAAAAATGTCCCAGCCGCTTCCATTCGTGCTAATGAAAATCGTGATGATAACTGTACAATGATTGCTAATGATGTTCCAGACCATTCCATTCATGCGAATGATAATGATGATGATAACTGTATAATGATTCCCAATGATGCCACAGACGCTTTCATTCATGCGAATGATAATTGTGATGATAACTGTGCAATAATTCCCAATGTTGCACGAGACACTTTCATTCGTGCAAATGATAATCATGATGATAACTATACAATGATTTCTAATGATGTCCCAGACGCTTACATTCGCGCGAATGATAATCGTGATTATAACAATACAATCATTCCTATTGATGTCCCAGATGCTTTCATTCATGTCAATGATACTCGTGATAATAACTGTACAATGATTCCTAATGCTGTTCAAGACGCTTCCATTCGTGCCAATGATAATCGTGATGATAACTGTACAATGATTCATAATGATGATCCAGACGCTTCCATTCGTGCCAATAATAATCGTGATCATAACTGTACAATGATTCCTAATGATGGTCCAGACACTTGGTCGTGTGAATGATAATCATGATGATAACTGTACAATGATTTGTAATGATACCCCAGACGTTTTACTTTGTGCGAATGATAATCGTGATGATAACTGGATAAAGATTCCTAATAATGCCACATACACTTACATTTGTGCGAATGATAATGGTGATGCTAACGGTACACTGATTTATAACGATGTCCCAGAAGCTTTCATTCATACGAATGATAATCGTGATGATAGCTGGACAATGATTCCTAATGGTGCCCCAGAGGTTTCCATTCGTGTCAATGATCATCGTGATAATAACTGTACAATGATTCCTAATGATGTGCCAGACGCTTCCATTCATGTCGTTGATAATCGTGATGATAACTGTATAAAGATTCCTTAAAATGCTCCAGATGCTTCTACTCGTGCAAATGACAATCGTTATGATAACCCTACAATGATTCTGAATGATGTCCTAGACGCGTCCATTCGTGCCTATGATAATCGTGATGATATCTGTACAATAAATCGTAATGGTGCTTGAGACGCTTTCATTCATGCAAATGATACTCGAGATGATAACTGTACAATGATGGCTAATGATACGCCAGACGTTTCCATTCGGCCCAATGATAATCGTGATGATATCTGTACAATGATTCCTAATGATGCGCCAGATACTTCCATTCGTGCAAATCATAATCATGATGATAATTGTACCATATTTCCTAGTGTTGCTCGAGACACTTTCATTCGTGCGAATGATAATGGTGATGCTAACGGTACAATGATTCATAACGATGTCCCAGAAGCTTTCATTCATACGAATGATAATCGTGATGATAGCTGTACAATGATTACTAATGGTGCCCCAGACGTTTTCATTCGGGTCAATGATAATCGTGATGATAACTGTACAATGATATCGTGATGATAACTGTACAATGATTCCTAATTTTGTTCCAGACGCTTCCATTCGTGCCAATGATAATCGTGATGATAACTGTATAATGATTCCTAATTATGTTCCAGACACTTCCATTCGGACCAATCATAATCGTGATGATAACTGTGCAATGATTCCTAATGATATTCCAGACGCTTCCATTCATGTCGTTGATAATTGCGATGATAACTGTGCAATGATTGCTAATAGTGCTCCAGCCGCGTCCATTCATGTCGTTGATAATCGTGATGATAACTGTACAATGATTCTGAATGATGCCCTCGGCGCTTCCATTCGTGCTATTCATAATCGTGATGATAACTGTACAATGATGTCTAATGATTTCCCAGACGCTTAAATTCGTGCGAATTATAATCGTAATGATAAAAATACAGTGATTCCTGTTGATATCACAGACGCTTTCATTCGTGCCAATGATAATCGTGATAATAACTGTACAATGATTCATAATGATGTTACAGACGCTTCCATTCGTGCCAATGATAATCGTGATGATAACTGTACAATGTATTCCTAATGATGTTCCAGACGCTTCCATTCATGTGGTTGATAATCGCGATGATAACTGTGCAATGATTCCTAATAGTGCTCCAGACGCGTCCATTCATGTCGTTGATAATCGTGATGATAACTGTATAAAGATTCCTTAAAATACTCCAGATGCTTCCACTCGTGAAAATGATAATCGTTATGATAACTGGACAATGATTCCGAATGATGTCCTAGACGCATCCATTCATGCGAATGATAATCGTGATGACAACTGTACAATAAATCCTAATAGTGCTTGAGACGCTTTCATGTGTGCAAATGATACTCGAGTTGATAACTGTACAATGATACCTAATGATATCCCAGATGCTTCCATTCGTGCAAATGATAATCGTAAAGATAGCTGTACAATGATTTCTAATGGTGCTCCAGACGTTGTCATTCGTGCCAATGATAATCGTGATGATAACTGTACAATGATACCTAATGGTGCTCCAGACGCTTCACTTCGTGCCAATGATAATCGTGGTGATAACTGTACAATGATTCCTAATGATGTCCCAGACACTTTCATTCATGCGTATGATAACCGTGATGATAACAATGCAATGATTCCTGTTGATGTCCCAGATGCTTTCATTCAGGCCAATGATAATCGTGATAATCACTGTACAATGATTCCTAATGGTGCTCCAGACGCTTCCATTCGTGCCAATGATAATCGTGATGATAACTGCACAATCATACCTAATGATGTTCCAGACGCTTCCATCATGTCGTTGATAATCTTGATGATAACTGTGCAATGATTCTGAATGATGTCCTAGACTCTTCCATTCGTGCCGATGATAATCGTTATGATAACTATACAATGATTCTGAATGATGTCCTAGAGTCTTCCATTCGTTCCAATGATAATCGTGGTGGTAACTGTACAATGATTCCTAATGATGTCCCAGACGCTTCTATTCGTGCGAATGATAATCGTGATGCTAACTGTACAATGATTCCTAATAGTGCTCCAGACGCTTTCATTCGTGCCAATGATAATCGTGATGATAACTGTAAAATGATTCCTAATGATGTCCCAGACGCTTTCATTCTTGCCAAGGATAATCGTGATGATAACTGTTCACTGATTCCTAATGATGTTCCAGACGCCTCTATTCATGTTGTTGATAATCGTGATGATAACTGTAAAATGATTCCTAATGATGTCCCAGACGCTTTCATTCTTGCCAAGGAGAATCGTGATGATAACTGTTCACTGATTCCTAATGATGTTCCAGATGCCTCCATTCATGTTGTTGATGATCGTGCTGATAACTGTACAAAGATTCCTTAAAATGCTCCAGACGCTTTCATTCGTGGAAATGATAATCGTGATGATAACTGTACAGTGATGCTGAATGATTTTCCAGACGCTTCCATTCGTGCCAATGATAATCGTGGTGATAACTGTGCAATAATTCCTAATTCTGTTCCAAACCCTTCCATTCGTGTCAATGATACTCGTGATGATAACTTTCCAATGATTCCTAATGATGCTCCAGATGCTTCCATTCTTGCCAATGATAACCGTGATGAGTATAGATGTACAACGATCACTAATAATAATAACTATGTGAATGCTTCTGATTTTCCTAATATGAATTATGTAGATGTTAGAGAGATCGGATATTCTAACTTATCAACAGTCATTGCGAATAACCTATTTATTAATGATCATAATATTGAAGTTACTTGACCCTAGGCTGCTATAAATGCACCAAGACCCCTTGAGCATAATCTACTAGGTGACAGCATAAGAGGTTTGCAAGGTCCTCTTGAGCGCAGTCTAGATGCAGCTGCAGGTAGCATTGTCAAGGAAAATTCAAGTTTGAGTGACACACCTGCTGGATATGATAATACGGATGACTTACCACTTATCCGGTACAAAATCAGAAACGTGTTGCCTCGACAGGTTTCTAGCACATTAAGTAGCGATAGTTCTTGAATTATCTAAAATCCTTCAGGTTTCAGCACAAGCTCTGCAGATACTGCATTTCAATCCACGAGTACAAATCAAGAATTATGCAATAATATACGTACCGATAATCAAATATAAATTGAAGAATAGTCTACAGATGGAACTGAATTTACTGAGAATAAAAATGTTTCACCGAGAGGTCGAAAGTGTGTTCGTGGCTACATGGGTGCGTAATATAAGAAAACAACAACGAAATCTTGGATTAGCTTATACTAATGTACGCGGCGTATAAAAAAGGACTAGAATTGTTGGACCTGAAAAATGTCGTACAAAATGCCAGGAAACACTAACTTTAGGTGATTGTCAGGAAGAAATATTTAATAGATTTTGGAAGTTATGAGAAATAAATAGACAACGAGATTTCATCTATTCCCATGTTACATCCATTGGATCTAAGTATAAGAAAAATATAAACAAAGGTTTATATTAACTAAACCCAATGAAAACCCAATGAAAACAAAATAAAGCTGCGCAAGGTATTCTTTCCACAACAGCCTTATGAAACAATATGACCTTAGAGTTACAGAACGTGACAAAAGGGGACACGATGGACATCAAAGGAAAACATCACAAAATGTTATTAATGGCATTAGAGAACGTATTTCTAGCTTTCCCGCTGCAGAATCACATGTTTTCCATAACAAATTTAATTTAGGGGTTTTCATCCAAAAAAGACGATTTGTGAGTTGTGTGCAGAATACACTCATGGGAAAGGAAACATTTGGGATCGTTTAAAGAACAAAACTCTTGCTAGAGAACTAAAAGATGAACACAAACACAAAGCAAAATCTTCACAAGAATATTGCTGTAGTTGCTTTGATCTGCATCAAGTCCTTAATGCTCCTCATGGTGAAATATCCACATTTTATTATAAACGGAAACTCTCTGTTTATAACCTCAGTGTGTATAACCTGCACAATGGGAAAGGGTATTGTCATATGTGGCCAGAGGCAATTGCAATGCGAGGATCTTGTGAGGTAGCTTCCTATCTCTTTTTGTATATCAGGACTCAAATTGAAAATGGGGTAAAGCGCTCTAGTATGTTGACACACGAGGTAGATGTCGTATGTACTGGCTAGATCGGCCATGTCCATCTCAAAAGCGGCATTTCTGAGTTCAGTATTTTCTCACCGGATTTATTATCTCCAACATAATAAGTTTTTGTTAGTAAACCTATTACATAGTCGAATAAAGTGTAGGATTAATATAGCTAAACTTTATTCATGATAAAAATATGTAATTTGCGTCTTTTCAACTTCTCTTCAAATTACCAAATTATAATTTAGTCATTTTTTAAAGATATATATGATCGTCTGCGTCAGCCAGTAGGTGAATACTCTGTCATGCGAAATTCGGATTTACTGAACTCACGCGAGCGGCGGTCACGACAATTAGCCCCATAGTCGGGGTATTCACGTGAGCCATCTAGTCAGTATATACGATATCTATGGGTTAAACAGCTGCAGATCACGCTGCTTACGAGAATCCTAGAGAGCGACAGGCGACACGTGAAGCGTTGACGTCAAAATGATCATTACACACACTCCCCCATATTCCCTGTGACAGAACCTCGAGACGACCAACACCTGGATGGGAACCACCAGCAAGGCGCACACCCTCTACTGATTGTCCTGCAAAGAACAATTTAATAGGTTGTCATAGCAATGCAAAACCACGAACATTATGGATTTGAGACATCTGTTGTCATGTTAAGTGTCGACGTGGAATCATGCTCTGTATTACTTGAAAATATGCGTGCTTACGTAAGTGCGTATGTGCGTGCGTGTATGCGT
>CM067363.1:33787036-33789536 GCA_034401795.1 Chaetoderma sp. LZ-2023a | reverse complement strand
TCTAACCAATACCATGGTAATAAGAGACCTTATACAATTGGTTGAGAAGGATAGCATCCCTTCAGCTG
Organism: Chaetoderma sp. LZ-2023a; assembly: GCA_034401795.1. Taxonomy (NCBI): domain Eukaryota; kingdom Metazoa; phylum Mollusca; class Caudofoveata; order Chaetodermatida; family Chaetodermatidae; genus Chaetoderma; species Chaetoderma sp. LZ-2023a. The sequence continues at coordinate 33,789,468 of CM067363.1, read as the reverse complement.
TGATTGCCTTGGACAATGAAAAGGCATTTGACCGTGTGGAATGGGATTTTCTTTTTAATTCTTTGCAATCGTTTGGGTTAGGCTCAAACTTTATTAAATGGGTAAAGATTTTATATACGGATATCAAGAGTAGCTATTTAGTGAACAATCAATTATCCAGAGAAATTGTCTTAGAACGTGGGGTTAGACAGGGGTGTTCCCTATCGCCATTATTATTTGTTATTGTGATGGAATCACTTGGCATAGCATTGAGGCAAAATAATAACTTTCAAGGCATATGTATTCGTGGCATAGAAAGACCACTTAAGCTGTCACAATATGCTGATGACACAACTGTGTTTACCAGTTCAAACAATGATTTTGCAATTTTAAACCACGTACTAGAAAAGTTCCAAAATGCATCTGGTTTGAAAATCAATAAAGGAAAATCCAAAGGATTATTTCTGGGGCCATGGAAAGAGCGGAATGACCAGCCACTTGAAATCAATTGGTCTAATGATACCATTAAGATTTTAGGCATCTATTTTGGCAGGAAACTGAATACAATACAAAATTGGAATGAACGAGTATCTAAGCTTAAGAGAATATTAGCAAATTGGAAGCGTCGTCGTCTTTCAATCTTTGGTAGAGTGTTTGTTGTCAACAACTTGGCATTATCTGGGCTATGGTATACAGCATCTGTTGTACACATGCCAAAACATGTAGAAAAGGAGGTTAATGTGTTGATATTGTCATTCATATGGGAAGAAAAGAATCATTTAGTTTCCCATCGTGTTCTCAATAATGCTAAGTTAGAAGGAGGACTTGATTTAATTGATATTAAAGTGAAATGTGTTTCTTTAAGGTTAAAATTTTTGGATGATCTTATTACATCAGATGAGACGTGGGCATGTGTTTCACGAGCTCTCATGGAGAGAATTGTAGAACCATTTCTGGTGGAGCATGTTTTTACCTCAAAGAAGCCACCTCCGAATAGCCAAATGATACCAGATGTGTTTAAAGATCAAGTTAAGGGGTTAGAAATATTTGACAGATACATGCCTCCACCTACGTGCTGGAAGGAAGTACTAGAACAGCAATTGTGGGGAAATAGTAATATATGTTATAACAATGCAGTACTGTATCTACCGTCCTTTGCAAAATATGGCAATCAACATTTATCGGATATGATACACCCTCAAACACGTAGATGGATTTCAATGCAAGACGTAGCTAGAAAAACACATATGAGGCATATAGATGTCAAGCGGTTGCTAAATAAAATAAAACATGCTGTACCAATTGAATGGTTTCGTCTGCCAAATGTAAATAATAATAGTTTGACTCCACAACCCGCATTAGTTCTTGATGATGAGATGTTAAAATACAAGATGAGATCCAAGGAATGGTACCATATTATGAGACGAAAACAAGTAACACCTCCCATAGCAATTAGGAGATGGGATGACTCAAGCTATAAACCATCCAGTTGGAAAAATGTATGGAAAATCTTACATTCTCCATCCATACCAAATATGGCTCGTGATTTATTGTGGCGATTACTACATCGACGGCTATGGGTGGGACACTTGACATACAAGTGCAATATTACGACTTCTGATAGGTGTTACTTATGTCAAACAGACGAGGAAACAATCGAGCATTTATTTGTGGAATGTCCAATATCGTCACAATTTTGGGACTATATCAGCCAAATCTTGGCAAAATTTGGAGCGAAGCCCATTGTTCTAGACACGCATGTAGTCTTATTTAGAGAATTTGGATCAAGCGGTGTAAATATCATAAAGTCTGAAAGGACTATTTTAATAACAATACTAACCATAGGTGTTTGGGCCATTTGGAAACATCGGTGTGCACAGACGAAAAATCCATCTATGGGCAATCACAATAGAGCAATAAAGGCAATATTTCGTTCATTGCTGCTGAATCATATTCCTTGCGAATATTTTAGATTAAAGCAGCATGGTAAAGAAAAAGTATTCAAGGACATATGGTGCAAAACAAACATAGTTTCAATAGAGTTGGGAGCTGTAAAAATAAATGAGCCTGCACTAGCTTAAATCATTTAATTACTACAGCTGATTTATCTGTGTCTTTTAATTAATCTGTGTCATGTAATTCATTTTAGTCTGCACTTTGATATTGTTATGTTTAATAATTCATGTTAAGAAATAAACAGACTGGGGTAATTTAATAATCAATCGATAAAGTAATTTGCCATTGAATTATAAAATTGTCCCAGGTAATTTTAGGAATTTGCACAGAGTTTTATAGGGTTATTTGTTCCCGGGTAATTTACAAAACCTTACAACAAAGTAAATCAAAAATGGAAACAAGAGCGCCATCTATTTCCATCTATTTTTCTGTAATTTTCCTGCTGACTATATATGTTATGCTACCCGAATGCTACTACGCCCGCTGATCTTTAAGAC
>CM067363.1:33757036-33784536 GCA_034401795.1 Chaetoderma sp. LZ-2023a | reverse complement strand
CCAAGTAACCAACTAACCAAGCAAAAAATTATTTGATTGGGTACTGTTGCTGCTGCATATATTAAACAAAACGTATCATAACTGGTACATTCTCCAAAGGCTTACACCTCCAGCAGTTCGTGACCTTCCTTTCTAGTTCCATGATGGAGCAATAGGTCAGTTTGATTTCGAAATCAGATGGGTAAGATATTTGATCAGATTCATGAGTCACAGCTCGGATGGCTCTATTGATGCAGCGTAACCCATCTCCCTGAGATTAGATATACATTAGTATATAGAGAGACACTATCGAATTATGTACTGTATATATCCTCCCATTTTGCACTGCCTAACTAATTTTACTGGGCGCTGTTGCTGTTTATGGTAGCAACGGGGCTCAGTCACATTAGTTTCTAAATATTCTCAACAAAATGTGTATTAAGTAGTAAAAAAATACAATCCATACAACACCGCTTAGTCCGTCTTCAATTAATCGTTCGTGACGTACTAATCTACGTCATTCATGAAGTCATTGATTATGACGTCATCCTACATGTCACGTAATTGATTATATCGTCATATGACGCCAGCTAATGGATGGATAAACTGGAAAGATCCTTTGTCATTCAAAAAGAAAATAGCTTGATATTCCTGACCACGTTTAGCGACTAAAAGACGAGAGCGCTCACCACATGATACGCCGATATCTTCATTGTGATGACAGGTATTGACAAAATTCAATCGGCACTGATCTAAGGTATTTTATTCATTTGCAGTGCACTGGACACTGCTCAAACGAATCACTTCTCACCACTTCAGCGCATAAAATTTTACCAATAAAACGATGCTATTGTTAGTGCTTACTGATATAAGTATGCATGTAATGGGAAATAGTATCATTACAGAGGAATCCGGGCTGTCACTCAGGTATCTGACGTCCTAATCGAATGAATCGCTCTATTGTGGAAGGCATGATTCGTAGTTAATTCCATCATTATTTCACAGGAGGGAAAGCTATTCAACCTTGGATAAGCTCTAGCCACACTTTGGCTGTGTTGGGATGGATCGATCCCTGAACCCCATGACTAGGAATTTCCAGGGAACTATACAGGTAAGTTGATGAATATTTTGAAACTAATTTGACAGGTTCAAATGTCCGACAAATTAGTTTCAAAATATTCAACAGCACATTTATTAAATAGTAAAGACATACACGTCATACAACAACACTTCAGTCATCAAATACGGGTTCATGATGAACTTAGCTACGTCATTCATGACGTAATTGATTATGGCGTCGTCCTACACGTCACGTAGTGGTGTAGCGTGGATCGGATGGGTACGAACCGTCCCAGCTCGGCTGGTTACGGGACGACTGTTCCTGGTGCCTTCCAAGCACGCTCCTCCCCTTAGTAGGATAGTACGCGTATATAAGCCATATAAGAAAGGGTTCTAAAAATGACTAAGTCCGTGAGATCGCGTGGCGCGCATGCGCGCGTCAGAGCTTCCCTGACAACACGTGTCACTGTTGGGAGAGAAGGCATCCTAAACTGTACCGAGTAGGTACATTTAATTACTTTAAACTGTATCATCCTCGTCGTACTTGGTAGCTATCAGGACCAGAATGAAGCGAGAAATCTAAAACCGTTTACCTTTTTAGAAACGGACCAGAAATGGCCGAGTTATACTGATTTAGCTCCTTAAAATGATTGGTATGATCCGACTCTGGAAACTATTGGGGTTTACGAGCAGTAAAAACCAAAGTGTTGATTTCACAAACACCCCCTGAGTATCTTTGGATACCGGTTAGCTTAGATATCCATGCCAAAATAGGAAGCACTGCGAAAACATTATATTATTTTAACTGGCCAGCAGTGTATCTCTGGGTATCTTAACATAGCCCTAAAGACAGACAAATGTTAGACCCCCATCACCCAGGTGACGGACTGGATGCGGATCTCCATCTAACACTTTAAAGTGACTGGATGCGGTCATGGAACCCACCACGCCCTCATGGGGCATACATTACAGTTGGATATCCGTCTCTGACTCCACACTATAAACATATTTCTCAGTTATAAATGCCTATGTAGCTATGACTTGTCCTAGTAATGTTGTATGTGGCTGCAGTATGATTGGTAATGGGATCGTTATATGATTCTGGAGCTGACACGGTGTAACATGTCTGCGCACTGCCTCTTTGAGGAGGGTGTTCCGTAGGGTGACCATACGGACACCGATCATCTTCACCCGTCAGGCTTATGTATTAAAGATAGGTAGAAACCCCCGCAATTTGTGGCCAAAGCCTGGACATGGACCTAACAAGTAAAAGTTAGTTTAGAATTTAGCAGAAGGACCGCGCAAATAAAGCGACGACTAATAATACAGTACCTCTAACCCACATAAGGTGACGGTGTTGAATTCTACAGAAATCATCCACCCCACTATCACGTAATACAGCGTGCATCACGATTGCATACAGTTTCACTAGGTTGACTCACACTACACGCTTAGCATATGCTTGAATAAGAGAGTGGCCCTTTTTGCCAGCTCTCTTCCTCTGCTTCAGCGTTGAAGGCATTTTTCTGTGATGGAGTCCCTCGTGAGGAACTTTCCTCTCACAAACAATAATATTTTGTAGGGGATATAATGGTTTATATTAAACCGCACAAGTGGCCTCAAGAGGACTCTCCCTTGCGGGGATACGTCACGGATATATAGGGATCGGTGAGGTACTGCTGACAAGCCCGCGTTGAACAAGACACCAGCTCAGTTCTATGTACTACATTTTCTCTCTCCTACTAGCAAACGAGTACCATTGCTTGTTATATTACTATTTTAATTGTCTAGACTCATAAACTGAGTAATGGACCGCCATACAAGTGACATGAACAGTTTGGACGAGACGGTTTGAATCAATCTCGGTGGCAATGGTCGCACGGCCCCCCTGGAACATTATCGTTCCACCGGCTCTAAGAGTCGGTATTTGTATTTTCCTGAGAGTCGCAAGACGAAATCCGTAACCCCGAGAACAACCAACGCTAACCAGCCAGATAACACATCATGGCTATACGGTGCAACAGTATGGACTGGAAGACAGATCAGCGCGCACCCCCAGAGGCTCCAGTTGGTTATGACATCATATGATTGATTGATAAACTGGAACCCTCTATTGCTATCAGTATGCATACAGGTACTGGTTCATGACGCCAACCCTTTCATCGCAAAAACAACCAACATCAGCCTTTGTAGTGGTCTTGAGGAATATATCCATTTGCAGGCCAAGAGAAGAATATTTTTTTAATTTTCCCACTGGAATGACTGGCTCCATAACCGAACCTCTCATTCCAGTGATAAGTTTTCAAAAAAATAATGCAAGTGAACGTTCAAAATATTGAACAGAATTCATGCAAGACATAGACCTACACTTCGTACACTTCATGGCGATTTTCACGACGGAGCTATAAATTATATGACTGTGACGTCCGGTAACACGTGACGTATTTGGATATGATGCCATGCACTTGAGTGACTTATTGGATCCCTCTATTAAGACTTTCCGACCTTCTGATAGGATATCTCTAAGATCAGTCTATACAACACCAGCCATCTTATATAGGGATCAATTTCTAGCGATACTTGCTCATTTCTACCTAAGTGCCACACATTTCTAGCCAGACCTGCTCATTTCTACCTAAGCGCCATACATTTCTAGCTATACCTGCTCATTTCTACCTAAGCATCACACATTTCTAGCTATACCTGCTAATTTCTACATAAGGGCCACACATTTCTAGCCATACCTGCTCATTTCTACCTAAGCACCACAAATTTCTAGCTATACCTGCTCATTTCTACCTAAACACCACACATTTCTTGCTATACCTGCTCATTTCTACCTATGCACCACACATTTCTAGCTATACCTGCGCCTTTCGACCTAAGCGCCACACATTTATAGCGATACCTGATCATTTCTATCTAAGTGCCACACATTTCTAGACATATCTGCTCATTTCTACCTAAGCGCCGCTTCATTTCTAGCCATACCTGCTCATTTATATCTAGGCGCCATACATTTCTAGCCATATCTGTTCATTTCTACCTAAGCGCCACACATTTCTAGCCATACCTGCTCATTTCTACCTAGGCGTCACACATTTATAGCAATACCTGCTCTTTTGTACCAAAGTGCCACACATTTCTAGTGCTGCCTACTCATTTATATCTAAGTGCCAGACATTTCTAGCCATACCTGCTCATTTCCACCTAAGCGCCACACATTTCTAGCCATACCTGCTCATTTCTACCCAGGCACCACACATTTCTTTCTATACCTGCTCATTTCTACCTATGCACCTCACATTTCTAGCTATAGATGCTCATTTCTACCTAAGCGCCACTCATTTCTATCAATATCTGCTCATTTCTACCTAAGCACCACACATGTCTAGCTATTACATGCTAATTTTTTACATAAGTGCCACACATTTCTAGCTATACCTGTTCATTTCTAGCTAAGCGCCACACATTTCTAGCCATACCTGCTCATTTCTACATAAGCGCAATACATTTCTGGCTATACCTGCTCATGTCTACCTACGTATCACACATTTCTAGCTATACCTGCTCATTTCTACATAAGTGCCACACATTTCTAGCCATACCTGCTCATTTCTACCTAAGTACCGCACATGTCTAGCTATTACAAGCTAATTTTTTACATAAGGGCCACACATTTCTAGCTATACCTGCTCATTTCTACCTAAGCACCACGTATTTCTCGCCATACCTGCTCATTTCTACCTAAACGCCACACATTTCTAGCTATACCTGCTCATTTCTATCTAAGGGCCGCTAATTTCTATCAATACCAGCTCATTTCTACCTAAGCGCCACACATTTATAGCTATACCTGCGCATTTCTACTTAAGTGCCGCACATTTCTAGCTATACCTGCTCATTTTTACCTATGCACCACAGATTTCTAGCCATTCCTGCTCATTTCTACCTAAGCGACACACATTTCTAGCCATACCTGCTCATTTCCACCTATGCGTCACGCATTTATAGTGATACCTGCTCATTTCTACCTAAGCGCCACACATTTCTAGCCTACTCATTTCTACCTAAGCGCCGCTTCATTTCTAGCCATACCTGCTCATTTCTATCTAAGCGCCGCACATTTCTAGCCATACCTGCTCAATTCTACCTAAGCACCACACATTTCTAGCATTACCTGCTGCTCATTTCTACCTAAGCACCACACATTTATAGCGATACCTGCTCATTTCTACCTAAGCGCCACACATTTATAGCGATACCTGCTCATTTCTACCAAAGCGCTGAACATTTATAGCTAAGCTCCGCCCACTGTCTCGGGAAATTTGAATCGATTTATCACTTTAAACCATGGATTCTCAGACTCACAATTCCAGGTAGATATGCAAGTAAGCTGTTGTTTAGTCACATATTCCGCTGCCCTATTGACAAAGCTATCAATCAAGTTTGTTTCAACATATTTTAAAGAATGCGTATTGAATTGAAAATTCATTAATGCCTTACAATTCATACCTTTTCCTGACGGACCGTAGTCCTTTACGCGACAGATCTACGTCATTTTCATTACGACGTCAGCTATTATATGATAGATTCCATTATGATGTCACGCATGTGACTGGCAAATCGGATTTCTCTATTGAAACACGATCATACTCCCTCAAGACTGGATCTTTCCAGTTTAACCATCTGTCTTATGACATCATATGAGCTCATAATAAACTACCTGACGTGTATGATGACACTATAATCAATTACAGCATGAATGACTCGATTTAGTTCATCTTAAACGCTTAATACTCAGACATGGTGTACGAATTGTATGTCTTTACTATTTAATACACATTCTGTTGACTATTTTGAAACTAATTGGAATGGGTGCTGCTGCTGCCATAGGTAGTAACAACACCCATTTAAATTTGTTTCAACATATTTAACAGCTTACCCGTATATTTTTCTGGAAATTGATAGTCAGGGTATTCAGTGACCGATGGATCCAAACACTGGTGAAGCGTGGGTGAAGCGTAACTAGTGATGGGCGGGGCATAGCTAAAACTGGAAAGCTCCATTATCTAGCATAACCAATGATTTGCACGTGTGTTATAGTGGCCAGGTGTTCATGTCTGATACATTTAAGATTATTTGCGATCTTCATAACTAGATCCTCAGATTGTTCATTCTGTAAGGACACAAACTCACGGGTATCTGAGCATGCGACAGACAGTGTTATCCGCTAAATCATCAAATAGATCAGCACAGACTGTCCCCCAGGTGCCATTCACCAAAACCTCGACACGCCCTTCGATGGGAGTCAGACCATTCGCTGGCCTCACATCAACAACGCCTTGCTCTGTGGATGTGGATGGTGTCATTTAAAGTGTCATGTTATGGCAGATTCTGCTCAATATATGGATACCCCACCCACTTGTGACTAACTTCCGTTCACTTTTAGACAGCTTCTCCCACATGTAGCTAACTTCCGGCCACTTGTAGCTGACTTCCACCCACTTGTAGCTAACTTCCTGTCACTTCTAGTTAACTTCTACCCACTTCTAGTTAACTTCCGTACACTTCTAGCTAACTTCCGCCCACTTCTAGCTAAGTTCCGTCCACTTCACGCTAACTTCCGTCCACCTCTAGCTAACTTCCGGCTACTTTTAGTTAACTTCAGTCCACATCTATCTAACCTCCGCCAACTTCTAGTTAACATCCATCCACTTCTAGCTAACTTCCGCCCACTTCTTTATAGCTTTCGCCACCTTCTAGCTAACTTCCGTCCACTTCTAGCTAACTTCCGTCCACTTCTAGCTAACTTCCGTACACGTCTAGCTAACCTCCGCCAGCTTCTAGTTATCTCCCGTCCACTTTTTATGATTGTTGAAATTGATTTTAAAACTTACAGTCCCTTCAAATGGGAAAGCTATTCAGAGCGCTCTACGAAATTCGCCGAGCGGGAAAAAACTTCTCGGGGGAAAACCCTCTTCTTTCAGACAGTACGTTTTGTTAGCGTGCCTTTGTGTTTCCCAAAACAAGTTTGGAGGTGACCCGTGAAGATAAAACTTTTTTAGCGGAGTCGTAAGAACATGTGAGGGAACATATATATTATACTATAAGCAAATCACTCTCAGAATGTTCTGGAGAAACGCCTTTTAAAAACATTTTCATGGGAAATATAATATTATAGATAGAAAGCAGTCTAAAAAGAGCGTCCTTTAGAAGACCTGTTTCCGAACGGAAGGCTTAATCCCTAGAATCTAAATTTGATGGTAGCTATAGAGCTTAACTGTTGAATCATTTGTATTTTAAGCTAATTTAACTAGGGATTTTGCTGCCCGTTAGGTTCAAAGCAATCAACAGAATGTTTATTAAATTGCAAATTCATAAATGTCATACACTTTGTATACTTTTATGGGGTTCTTTCGATTTTCGCGGGCGCAATGCCATTGTGATTATAACGTCAGCACACGAGTGACGTGTGCAATGGCAGTGTGATTGTAACATCAGCACACGGGTCACGTGTGCAATTCCAGTATGATTGTAACATCAGCACACAAGTGACGTGTGGAATGCTGATGTGATTGTAACATCAGCACACGAGTGACGTACGCTATGCCAGTGTGATTGTAACATCAGTACACGAGTGACGTGTGCAATGCCAGTGTGATTGCAACATCAGCACACGAGTGACGTATGCAATGCCAGTGTGCTTGTAACATCAGCACACGAGTGGCGTGTGCAATGCCACTGTGATTGTAATATCAGTACACGAGTGCCGTGCGCAATATCAGTGTGATTATAACGTCAGCACACGAGTGACGTACGCAATGCCAGTGTGAGTGTAACATCAGCACACGAGTAGCGTGTGTAATGCCAGTGTGATTGTAATATCAACACACGAGTGACGTGTGTAATGCCAGTGTGATTGTAAAATCAGTACACGAGTGACGTACGCAATGCTAGTGTGATTGTAACATCAGCACACGAGTGACGTACGCTATGCCAGTGTGATTGTAACATCAGTACACGAGTGACATGCGCTATGTAAGTGTGATTGTAACAGCAGCACACGAGTGACGTGTGCAATGCCAGTGTGATTGCAACATCAGCAAACGAGTGACGTGCGCAATGCCATTGTGATTGTAACATCAGCACACGAGTGACGTATGCAATGCCAGTGTGCTTGTAACATCAGCACACGAGTGGCGTGTGCAATGCCAGTGTGATTGTAATATCAGTACACGAGTGCCGTGCGCAATATCAGTGTGATTATAACGTCAGCACACGGGTGACGTACGCAATGCCATTGTGATTGTAACATCAGCACACGAGTGACGTGTGCACTGCCATTGTGATTGTAACATCAGCACACGAGTGGCGTGTGTAATGCCAGTGTGATTGTAATATCAACACACGAGTGACGTGTGTAATGCCAGTGTGATTGTAAAATCAGTACACGAGTGACGTACGCAATGCCAGTGTGATTGTAACATCAGCACACGAGTGACGTGTGCACTGCCATTGTGATTGTAACATCAGCACACGAGTGACGTACGCTATGCCAGTGGGATTGTAACATCAGTACTTGAGTGACGTGTGGAATGCCAGTGTGATTGTAACATCAGCACACGAGTGACGTGTGCAATGCCAGTGTGATTGCAACATCAGCAAACGAGTGACGTGCGCAATGCCATTGTGATTGTAACATCAGCACACGAGTGACGTATGCAATGCCAGTGCGCTTGTAACATCAGCACACGAGTGGCGTGTGCAATGCCATTGTGATTGTAATATCAGTACACGAGTGCCGTGCGCAATATCAGTGTGATTATAACGTCAGCACACAAGTGATGTACGCAATGCCAGTGTGAGTGTAACATCAGCACACGAGTGGCGTTTGTAATGCCAGTGTGATTGTAATATCAACACACGAGTGACGTGTGTAATGCCAGTGCGATTGTAAAATCAGTACACGAGTGACGTACGAATGCCAGTGTGATAGTAACATCAGCACACGAGTGACGTGTGCACTGCCATTGTGATGGTAACATCAGCACACGAGTGACGTGTGCAATGCCAATGTGATTGCAACATCAGCAAACGAGTGACGTGCGCAATGCCATTGTGATTGTAACATCAGCACACGAGTGACGTATGCAATGCCAGTGCGCTTGTAACATCAGCACACGAGTGGCGTATGCAATGCCATTGTGATTGTAATATCAGTACACGAGTGCCGTGCGCAATATCAGTGTGATTATAACGTCAGCACACAAGTGATGTACGCAATGCCAGTGTGAGTGTAACATCAGCACACGAGTGGCGTTTGTAATGCCAGTGTGATTGCAATATCAACACACGAGTGACGTGTGCACTGCCATTGTGATTGTAACATCAGCACACGAGTGGCGTTTGTAATGCCAGTGTGATTGCAATATCAACACACGAGTGACGTGTGCACTGCCATTGTGATTGTAACATCAGCACACGAGTGACGTACGCAATGCCGATGTGATTGTAACATCAGCACACGAGTGACGTACGCTATGCCAGTGTGATTGTAACATCAGTACATGAGTAACGTGTGTAATGCCAGTGTGATTGTAACATCAGCACACGAGTGACGTGTGCAATGCCAGTGTGATTGCAACATCCGCAAACGAGTGACGTGCGCAATGCCATTGTGATTGTAACATCAGCACACGAGTGACGTATGCAATGCCAGTGTGCTTGTAACATCAGCACACGAGTGGCGTGTGGAATGCCACTGTGATTGTAATATCAGTACACGAGTGCCGTGCGCAATATCAGTGTGATTATAACGTCAGCACACGAGTGACGTACGCAATGCCAGTGTGAGTGTAACATCAGCACACGAGTAGCGTGTGTAATGCCAGTGTGATTGTAATATCAACACACGAGTGACGTGTGTAATGCCAGTGTGATTGTAAAATCAGTACACGAGTGACGTACGCAATGCCAGTGTGATTGTAACATCAGCACACGAGTGACGTACGCTATGCCAGTGTGATTGTAACATCAGTACACGAGTGACATGCGCTATGTAAGTGTGATTGTAACATCAGCACACGAGTGACGTGTGCAATGCCAGTGTGATTGCAACATCAGCAAACGAGTGACGTGCGCAATGCCATTGTGATTGTAACATCAGCACACGAGTGACGTATGCAATGCCAGTGTGCTTGTAACATCAGCACACGAGTGGCGTGTGCAATGCCACTGTGATTGTAATATCAGTACACCAGTGCCGTGCGCAATATCAGTGTGATTATAACGTCAGCACACGGGTGACGTACGCAATGCCATTGTGATTGTAACATCAGCACACGAGTGACGTGTGCACTGCCATTGTGATCGTAACATCAGCACACGAGTGGCGTGTGTAATGCCAGTGTGATTGTAATATCAACACACGAGTGACGTGTGTAATGCCAGTGTGATTGTAAAATCAGTACACGAGTGACGTACGCAATGCCAGTGTGATTGTAACATTAGCACACGAGTGACGTGTGCAATGCCATTGTGATTGTAACATCAGCACACGAGTGACGTACGCAATGCCTGTGTGATTGTAGCATCAGTACACGAGTGACGTGTGTAATACCAGTGTGGTTGTAACATCAACACACGAGTGACGTGTGCAATGCCGATGTGATTGTAACATCAGCACACGAGTGACGTACGCTATGCCAGTGGGATTGTAACATCAGTACTTGAGTGACGTGTGGAATGCCAGTGTGATTGTAACATCAGCACACGAGTGACGTGTGCAATGCCAGTGTGATTGCAACATCAGCAAACGAGTGACGTGCGCAATGCCATTGTGATTGTAACATCAGCACACGAGTGACGTATGCAATGCCAGTGCGCTTGTAACATCAGCACACGAGTGGCGTGTGCAATGCCATTGTGATTGTAATATCAGTACACGAGTGCCGTGCGCAATATCAGTGTGATTATAACGTCAGCACACAAGTGATGTACGCAATGCCAGTGTGAGTGTAACATCAGCACACGAGTGGCGTTTGTAATGCCAGTGTGATTGTAATATCAACACACGAGTGACGTGTGTAATGCCAGTGCGATTGTAAAATCAGTACACGAGTGACGTACGAATGCCAGTGTGATTGTAACATCAGCACACGAGTGACGTGTGCACTGCCATTGTGATGGTAACATCAGCACACGAGTGACGTGTGCAATGCCAATGTGATTGCAACATCAGCAAACGAGTGACGTGCGCAATGCCATTGTGATTGTAACATCAGCACACGAGTGACGTATGCAATGCCAGTGCGCTTGTAACATCAGCACACGAGTGGCGTGTGCAATGCCATTGTGATTGTAATATCAGTACACGAGTGCCGTGCGCAATATCAGTGTGATTATAACGTCAGCACACAAGTGATGTACGCAATGCCAGTGTGAGTGTAACATCAGCACACGAGTGGCGTTTGTAATGCCAGTGTGATTGCAATATCAACATACGAGTGACGTGTGTAATGCCAGTGCGATTGTAAAATCAGTACACGAGTGACGTACGAATGCCAGTGTGATTGTAACATCAGCACACGAGTGACGTGTGCACTGCCATTGTGATTGTAACATCAGCACACGAGTGACGTATGCAATGCCAGTGTGCTTGTAACATCAGCACACGAGTGGCGTGTGCAATGCCACTGTGATTGTAATATCAGTACACCAGTGCCGTGCGCAATATCAGTGTGATTATAACGTCAGCACACGGGTGACGTACGCAATGCCATTGTGATTGTAACATCAGCACACGAGTGACGTGTGCACTGCCATTGTGATCGTAACATCAGCACACGAGTGGCGTGTGTAATGCCAGTGTGATTGTAATATCAACACACGAGTGACGTGTGTAATGCCAGTGTGATTGTAAAATCAGTACACGAGTGACGTACGCAATGCCAGTGTGATTGTAACATCAGCACACGAGTGACGTGTGCACTGCCATTGTGATTGTAACATCAGCACACGAGTGACGTACGCAATGCCTGTGTGATTGTAGCATCAGTACACGAGTGACGTGTGTAATACCAGTGTGGTTGTAACATCAACACACGAGTGACGTGTGCAATGCCGATGTGATTGTAACATCAGCACACGAGTGACGTACGCTATGCCAGTGGGATTGTAACATCAGTACTTGAGTGACGTGTGGAATGCCAGTGTGATTGTAACATCAGCACACGAGTGACGTGTGCAATGCCAGTGTGATTGCAACATCAGCAAACGAGTGACGTGCGCAATGCCATTGTGATTGTAACATCAGCACACGAGTGACGTATGCAATGCCAGTGCGCTTGTAACATCAGCACACGAGTGACGTGCGCAATGCCATTGTGATTGTAACATCAGCACACGAGTGACGTATGCAATGCCAGTGCGCTTGTAACATCAGCACACGAGTGGCGTGTGCAATGCCATTGTGATTGTAATATCAGTACACGAGTGCCGTGCGCAATATCAGTGTGATTATAACGTCAGCACACAAGTGATGTACGCAATGCCAGTGTGAGTGTAACATCAGCACACGAGTGGCGTTTGTAATGCCAGTGTGATTGTAATATCAACACACGAGTGACGTGTGTAATGCCAGTGCGATTGTAAAATCAGTACACGAGTGACGTACGAATGCCAGTGTGATTGTAACATCAGCACACGAGTGACGTGTGCACTGCCATTGTGATGGTAACATCAGCACACGAGTGACGTGTGCAATGCCAATGTGATTGCAACATCAGCAAACGAGTGACGTGCGCAATGCCATTGTGATTGTAACATCAGCACACGAGTGACGTATGCAATGCCAGTGCGCTTGTAACATCAGCACACGAGTGGCGTGTGCAATGCCATTGTGATTGTAATATCAGTACACGAGTGCCGTGCGCAATATCAGTGTGATTATAACGTCAGCACACAAGTGATGTACGCAATGCCAGTGTGAGTGTAACATCAGCACACGAGTGGCGTTTGTAATGCCAGTGTGATTGCAATATCAACATACGAGTGACGTGTGTAATGCCAGTGCGATTGTAAAATCAGTACACGAGTGACGTACGAATGCCAGTGTGATTGTAACATCAGCACACGAGTGACGTGTGCACTGCCATTGTGATTGTAACATCAGCACACGAGTGACGTATGCAATGCCAGTGTGCTTGTAACATCAGCACACGAGTGGCGTGTGCAATGCCACTGTGATTGTAATATCAGTACACCAGTGCCGTGCGCAATATCAGTGTGATTATAACGTCAGCACACGGGTGACGTACGCAATGCCATTGTGATTGTAACATCAGCACACGAGTGACGTGTGCACTGCCATTGTGATCGTAACATCAGCACACGAGTGGCGTGTGTAATGCCAGTGTGATTGTAATATCAACACACGAGTGACGTGTGTAATGCCAGTGTGATTGTAAAATCAGTACACGAGTGACGTACGCAATGCCAGTGTGATTGTAACATCAGCACACGAGTGACGTGTGCACTGCCATTGTGATTGTAACATCAGCACACGAGTGACGTACGCAATGCCTGTGTGATTGTAGCATCAGTACACGAGTGACGTGTGTAATACCAGTGTGGTTGTAACATCAACACACGAGTGACGTGTGCAATGCCGATGTGATTGTAACATCAGCACACGAGTGACGTACGCTATGCCAGTGGGATTGTAACATCAGTACTTGAGTGACGTGTGGAATGCCAGTGTGATTGTAACATCAGCACACGAGTGACGTGTGCAATGCCAGTGTGATTGCAACATCAGCAAACGAGTGACGTGCGCAATGCCATTGTGATTGTAACATCAGCACACGAGTGACGTATGCAATGCCAGTGCGCTTGTAACATCAGCACACGAGTGGCGTGTGCAATGCCATTGTGATTGTAATATCAGTACACGAGTGCCGTGCGCAATATCAGTGTGATTATAACGTCAGCACACAAGTGATGTACGCAATGCCAGTGTGAGTGTAACATCAGCACACGAGTGGCGTTTGTAATGCCAGTGTGATTGTAATATCAACACACGAGTGACGTGTGTAATGCCAGTGCGATTGTAAAATCAGTACACGAGTGACGTACGAATGCCAGTGTGATTGTAACATCAGCACACGAGTGACGTGTGCACTGCCATTGTGATGGTAACATCAGCACACGAGTGACGTGTGCAATGCCAATGTGATTGCAACATCAGCAAACGAGTGACGTGCGCAATGCCATTGTGATTGTAACATCAGCACACGAGTGACGTATGCAATGCCAGTGCGCTTGTAACATCAGCACACGAGTGGCGTGTGCAATGCCATTGTGATTGTAATATCAGTACACGAGTGCCGTGCGCAATATCAGTGTGATTATAACGTCAGCACACAAGTGATGTACGCAATGCCAGTGTGAGTGTAACATCAGCACACGAGTGGCGTTTGTAATGCCAGTGTGATTGCAATATCAACACACGAGTGACGTGTGTAATGCCAGTGCGATTGTAAAATCAGTACACGTGTGACGTACGAATGCCAGTGTGATTGTAACATCAGCACACGAGTGACGTGTGCACTGCCATTGTGATTGTAACATCAGCACACGAGTGACGTACGCAATGCCGATGTGATTGTAACATCAGCACACGAGTGACGTACGCTATGCCAGTGTGATTGTAACATCAGTACATGAGTAACGTGTGTAATGCCAGTGTGATTGTAACATCAGCACACGAGTGACGTGTGCAATGCCAGTGTGATTGCAACATCCGCAAACGAGTGACGTGCGCAATGCCATTGTGATTGTAACATCAGCACACGAGTAACGTATGCAATGCCAGTGTGCATGTAACATCAGCACACGAGTGGCGTGTGCAATGCCATTGTGATTGTAATATCAGTACACGAGTGCCGTGCGCAATATCAGTGTGATTATAACGTCAGCACACGAGTGACGTACGCAATGCCAGTGTGAGTGTAACATCAGCACACGAGTGGCGTTTGTAATGCCAGTGTGATTGTAATATCAACACACGAGTGACGTGTGTAATGCCAGTGCGATTGTAAAATCAGTACACGAGTGACGTACGGATGCCATTGTGATTATAACATCAGCACACGAGTGGCGTGTGCAATGCCACTGTGATTGTAATATCAGTACACCAGTGCCGTGCGCAATATCAGTGTGATTATAACGTCAGCACACGGGTGACGTACGCAATGCCATTGTGATTGTAACATCAGCACACGAGTGACGTGTGCACTGCCATTGTGATCGTAACATCAGCACACGAGTGGCGTGTGTAATGCCAGTGTGATTGTAATATCAACACACGAGTGACGTGTGTAATGCCAGTGTGATTGTAAAATCAGTACACGAGTGACGTACGCAATGCCAGTGTGATTGTAACATCAGCACACGAGTGACGTGTGCACTGCCATTGTGATTGTAACATCAGCACACGAGTGACGTACGCAATGCCTGTGTGATTGTAGCATCAGTACACGAGTGACGTGTGTAATACCAGTGTGGTTGTAACATCAACACACGAGTGACGTGTGCAATGCCGATGTGATTGTAACATCAGCACACGAGTGACGTACGCTATGCCAGTGGGATTGTAACATCAGTACTTGAGTGACGTGTGGAATGCCAGTGTGATTGCAACATCAGCAAACGAGTGACGTGCGCAATGCCATTGTGATTGTAACATCAGCACACGAGTGACGTATGCAATGCCAGTGCGCTTGTAACATCAGCACACGAGTGGCGTGTGCAATGCCATTGTGATTGTAATATCAGTACACGAGTGCCGTGCGCAATATCAGTGTGATTATAACGTCAGCACACAAGTGATGTACGCAATGCCAGTGTGAGTGTAACATCAGCACACGAGTGGCGTTTGTAATGCCAGTGTGATTGTAATATCAACACACGAGTGACGTGTGTAATGCCAGTGCGATTGTAAAATCAGTACACGAGTGACGTACGAATGCCAGTGTGATTGTAACATCAGCACACGAGTGACGTGTGCACTGCCATTGTGATGGTAACATCAGCACACGAGTGATGTGTGCAATGCCAATGTGATTGCAACATCAGCAAACGAGTGACGTGCGCAATGCCATTGTGATTGTAACATCAGCACACGAGTGACGTATGCAATGCCAGTGCGCTTGTAACATCAGCACACGAGTGGCGTGTGCAATGCCATTGTGATTGTAATATCAGTACACGAGTGCCGTGCGCAATATCAGTGTGATTATAACGTCAGCACACAAGTGATGTACGCAATGCCAGTGTGAGTGTAACATCAGCACACGAGTGGCGTTTGTAATGCCAGTGTGATTGCAATATCAACACACGAGTGACGTGTGTAATGCCAGTGCGATTGTAAAATCAGTACACGTGTGACGTACGAATGCCAGTGTGATTGTAACATCAGCACACGAGTGACGTGTGCACTGCCATTGTGATTGTAACATCAGCACACGAGTGACGTACGCAATGCCGATGTGATTGTAACATCAGCACACGAGTGACGTACGCTATGCCAGTGTGATTGTAACATCAGTACATGAGTAACGTGTGTAATGCCAGTGTGATTGTAACATCAGCACACGAGTGACGTGTGCAATGCCAGTGTGATTGCAACATCCGCAAACGAGTGACGTGCGCAATGCCATTGTGATTGTAACATCAGCACACGAGTAACGTATGCAATGCCAGTGTGCATGTAACATCAGCACACGAGTGGCGTGTGCAATGCCATTGTGATTGTAATATCAGTACACGAGTGCCGTGCGCAATATCAGTGTGATTATAACGTCAGCACACGAGTGACGTACGCAATGCCAGTGTGAGTGTAACATCAGCACACGAGTGGCGTTTGTAATGCCAGTGTGATTGTAATATCAACACACGAGTGACGTGTGTAATGCCAGTGCGATTGTAAAATCAGTACACGAGTGACGTACGGATGCCATTGTGATTATAACGTCAGCACACGAGTGACGTACGCAATGCCAGTGTGAGTGTAACATCAGCACACGAGTGGCGTTTGTAATGCCATTGTGATTGTAATATCAACACACGACTGACGTGAGTAATGCCAGTGTGATTGTAAAATCAGTACACGAGTGACGTACGCAATGCCAGTGTGATTGTAACATCAGCACACGAGTGACGTACGCAATGCCAGTGTGATTGTAGCATCAGTACACGAGTGACGTGTGTAATACCAGTGTGGTTGTAACATCAACACACGAGTGACGTGTGCAATGCCGATGTGATTGTAACATCAGCACACGAGTGACGCACGCAATACCAGTGCGATTGTAACATCAACACACGAGTGACGTGTGTAATGCCGGTGTGATTGCAACATCAGCAAACGAGTGACGTGCGCAATGCCATTGTGATTGTAACATCAGCACACGAGTGACGTATGCAATGCCAGTGTGCATGTAACATCAGCACACGAGTGGCGTGTGCAATGCCATTGTGATTGTAATATCAACACACGAGTGACGTGTGTAATGCCAGTGCGATTGTAAAATCAGTACACGAGTGACGTACGAATGCCAGTGTGATTGTAACATCAGCACACGAGTGACGTGTGCACTGCCATTGTGATGGTAACATCAGCACACGAGTGACGTGTGCAATGCCAATGTGATTGCAACATCAGCAAACGAGTGACGTGCGCAATGCCATTGTGATTGTAACATCAGCACACGAGTGACGTATGCAATGCCAGTGCGCTTGTAACATCAGCACACGAGTGGCGTGTGCAATGCCATTGTGATTGTAATATCAGTACACGAGTGCCGTGCGCAATATCAGTGTGATTATAACGTCAGCACACAAGTGATGTACGCAATGCCAGTGTGAGTGTAACATCAGCACACGAGTGGCGTTTGTAATGCCAGTGTGATTGCAATATCAGTACACGAGTGACGTACGCAATGCCAGTGTGATTGTAACATCAGCACACGAGTGACGTGTGCACTGCCATTGTGATTGTAACATCAGCACACGAGTGACGTACGCAATGCCTGTGTGATTGTAGCATCAGTACACGAGTGACGTGTGTAATACCAGTGTGGTTGTAACATCAACACACGAGTGACGTGTGCAATGCCGATGTGATTGTAACATCAGCACACGAGTGACGTACGCTATGCCAGTGGGATTGTAACATCAGTACTTGAGTGACGTGTGGAATGCCAGTGTGATTGCAACATCAGCAAACGAGTGACGTGCGCAATGCCATTGTGATTGTAACATCAGCACACGAGTGACGTATGCAATGCCAGTGCGCTTGTAACATCAGCACACGAGTGGCGTGTGCAATGCCATTGTGATTGTAATATCAGTACACGAGTGCCGTGCGCAATATCAGTGTGATTATAACGTCAGCACACAAGTGATGTACGCAATGCCAGTGTGAGTGTAACATCAGCACACGAGTGGCGTTTGTAATGCCAGTGTGATTGTAATATCAACACACGAGTGACGTGTGTAATGCCAGTGCGATTGTAAAATCAGTACACGAGTGACGTACGAATGCCAGTGTGATTGTAACATCAGCACACGAGTGACGTGTGCACTGCCATTGTGATGGTAACATCAGCACACGAGTGATGTGTGCAATGCCAATGTGATTGCAATATCAGCAAACGAGTGACGTGCGCAATGCCATTGTGATTGTAACATCAGCACACGAGTGACGTATGCAATGCCAGTGCGCTTGTAACATCAGCACACGAGTGGCGTGTGCAATGCCATTGTGATTGTAATATCAGTACACGAGTGCCGTGCGCAATATCAGTGTGATTATAACGTCAGCACACAAGTGATGTACGCAATGCCAGTGTGAGTGTAACATCAGCACACGAGTGGCGTTTGTAATGCCAGTGTGATTGCAATATCAACACACGAGTGACGTGTGTAATGCCAGTGCGATTGTAAAATCAGTACACGTGTGACGTACGAATGCCAGTGTGATTGTAACATCAGCACACGAGTGACGTGTGCACTGCCATTGTGATTGTAACATCAGCACACGAGTGACGTACGCAATGCCGATGTGATTGTAACATCAGCACACGAGTGACGTACGCTATGCCAGTGTGATTGTAACATCAGTACATGAGTAACGTGTGTAATGCCAGTGTGATTGTAACATCAGCACACGAGTGACGTGTGCAATGCCAGTGTGATTGCAACATCCGCAAACGAGTGACGTGCGCAATGCCATTGTGATTGTAACATCAGCACACGAGTAACGTATGCAATGCCAGTGTGCATGTAACATCAGCACACGAGTGGCGTGTGCAATGCCATTGTGATTGTAATATCAGTACACGAGTGCCGTGCGCAATATCAGTGTGATTATAACGTCAGCACACGAGTGACGTACGCAATGCCAGTGTGAGTGTAACATCAGCACACGAGTGGCGTTTGTAATGCCAGTGTGATTGTAATATCAACACACGAGTGACGTGTGTAATGCCAGTGCGATTGTAAAATCAGTACACGAGTGACGTACGGATGCCATTGTGATTATAACGTCAGCACACGAGTGACGTACGCAATGCCAGTGTGAGTGTAACATCAGCACACGAGTGGCGTTTGTAATGCCATTGTGATTGTAATATCAACACACGACTGACGTGAGTAATGCCAGTGTGATTGTAAAATCAGTACACGAGTGACGTACGCAATGCCAGTGTGATTGTAACATCAGCACACGAGTGACGTACGCAATGCCAGTGTGATTGTAGCATCAGTACACGAGTGACGTGTGTAATACCAGTGTGGTTGTAACATCAACACACGAGTGACGTGTGCAATGCCGATGTGATTGTAACATCAGCACACGAGTGACGCACGCAATACCAGTGCGATTGTAACATCAACACACGAGTGACGTGTGTAATGCCAGTGGGATTGTAACATCAGCACACGAGTGACGTGTGCAATGCCGGTGTGATTGCAACATCAGCAAACGAGTGACGTGCGCAATGCCATTGTGATTGTAACATCAGCACACGAGTGACGTATGCAATGCCAGTGTGCATGTAACATCAGCACACGAGTGGCGTGTGCAATGCCATTGTGATTGTAATATCAGTACACGAGTGCCGTGCGCAATATCAGTGTGATTATAACGTCAGCACACGAGTGACGTACGCAATGCCAGTGTGAGTGTAACATCAGCACACGAGTGGCGTGTGTAATGCCAGTGTGATTGTAATATCAACACACGAGTGACGTGTGTAATGCCAGTGTGATTGTAAAATCAGTACACGAGTGACGTATGCAATGCCAGTGTGATTGTAACATCAGCACACGAGTGACGTGTGCACTGCTATTGTGATTGTAACATCAGCACACGAGTGACGTACGCAATGCCAGTGTGATTGTAGCATCAGTACACGAGTGACGTACGCAATACCAGTGCGATTGTAACATCAACACACGAGTGACGTGTGTAATGCCAGTGTGATTGTAACATCAGCAAAAGAGTGACGTGCGCAATGCCAGTGCGATTACAACGTCGGCCCACACGTGACGTATTTCCTAATGACGGCAGGTCACAAACGTATATTCGAAGACGGAATATTCGTTGTTGTACGAATTGTATGTCCATACTATTTAATAAATATTCTGTTGAATATTTTGAAACTAATTTGACTGCGCGCTGCTGCTGCCATGGGCAGCAACAGTAACTAGTCAAATTAGTTACAAAATATGCAACAGCTTATCTGTATAGTTTTCAGAAAATTGATTGTTATGGCTTTCGGGGATCGATCAATCCCATCGTGGCGAAGTGTGGGTAGAGCTTAGCTAGGGGATGGCGGGGGATAACTAAAACTGGAAAAGTCCATTATCATATCGTACGAAGGTCGGTAATTAAATCAAGCATACGATCATCTATATGTGTTCTCTCAGCGACTAATTCATGTTAATTAGCACTTTCAATGACATCATTAAATCGGATCGTGTCCTGAAGGACAGCTTTGATTAGATGAAAGTTGAAGTCACCAGCAATACGTAGTTTATGTGCTCAGACACCAACAGCTGCAATCAAATCAATGAATTCTATGGAAATCTGTGACTAAAGGTGACCGCGCATTATGCCGACATGCTGGCCACGCGACTGCGACACGACGCGATTAAAAAAATCGCTCAGATGTGCGGCTGAAACCGACGGCGACACGACAAGCGAGCGGCTGATCGCCTCTGATCGGTGGTCGTCGTTCGATAGTGAACATGCTTTCAAATATGTCTGTCGCATGAGAATCACCAGTGCACGATGATAGTGTTTAGCAATGGCTGGGGCCGCTTTTGTTACGGTCTGTTGGATACGTAATGTACCCAAAATAAATTGTTATTATTATTAAGTCGGTAACCAAGCCAGTCATTCCAGTGGTAAAATGTAAAAAATAGCCTTCTCTCGGCCTGCAAATGGACAATTGATAAGAAAATATTTTGATAATATTTAGTCATTAAAGGTAAGAGATACATTTGGGAGATTATTATCCGTAGCTGGTGGGCCTTTTCGCGATAGGTATCTAAATGTTTCGTAATGAATATAGTGTAGTAGAATTAGAGTTTAACCGGGGGTGGGGGGTGGGGGAGGGGAATTGGGTACGGCGGTTTTTTTGCACCATTCGACTGAGAATTATGTCCTTATTAACATATCCAAAATCCGCAAATCCGCCCTGGGCGGAATTTTTTATAAGCAAATTAAGTTAGCGACCTACTCACCATTAGTTTTCTATGGGGATTTTAAAAATGAACCTTTTAATGATAGAGAATGAGATGTAATGGTCTATATCTCAGCTATTTTTCGTCCAAATGTGACCAAATTTGGCAAATATATGTAGTGATCCAGTGTAGTAGAATTAAGCCACAAATTGTCCGATCCGGGAAATATTTGGGTACCACGATTTTTTACCCAATTCGATGCGGGAATATGTCCTTTATGACATATCCAAAATCATAAAATATCTAACTTGGGCAGAATTTTTTATACGCATTATCGCAAGCGTTAATAGTAGTGACCAGTTTTGATACAAACGTACCTGGGTAAATTTAGAAATTGTTAAAGAAAGAAAGAAAAATCAAAATGCCGTTGCACACTAATTTAGTTAATGCGTGTTTTGTGGTATCATATAGGTTTACATTTACAAAATTGATATATAAGAAGAAACAATGCCCCAAATGGTTGGTCTTGTACTTTAAATTTAATTGAATTACTAAAATATAAAAATTACCTGATTATTATATTAAAACTGCCCACATACAGGGAATAAATCCAGCACTTACAGCGTAAATAGTCTCATTAGGTACTGGATTCCCTTTTATTATATATTTCCCTTGCAAGCTGAAATATTCTGTGCAATATGTAAAACTGAATTTGTTAAAATTGAATTAAATATGTCTGCGCATAGTAATCAACAATTCTTTCTTTCTAATGGTCGAAACAAAATCCAATTCATAAGGTTATTGACCCAAGAACTGAAATCAGACGGCCATGATGTGAGCACAGCAAAAGGAGATGCTGATACATTGATCATGAAAGTAGCATTGCTCCGTTCAGCTAATGAAACAGTGGCCGTTGTAGCCGACGACACGGATATACTCGCGTTGCTAATTAGCCATTTTAAGCCTGAAATGTGTAACATTTATTTAAGATCAGAAACCAGATCCAGTAGGACCAAAGGAGTCACGCTTTGTAGAATCCGAGACTGTAGGAATGAAATAGGAAATACCGTCGCTGAAAATATTTTATTCATTCATGTGTAGGGTGGGTGTGATACCACTTCGTGTTCCTATGGTCATGGAAAGACATCCATTGTGAAAAGCTTACGAAAGTCCGAAGAAGTACAAAATCTAAGTGTAACAATGAGCGCTTGTGAGTACACGAGGAAGTAAGTAATGCTGCGCACCGGCTATTTGTGATCATGTATGATGGAAAACCATCTGACACACTGGATTACACGAGATACACCCATTTCATGAAGCAGTCGGCTGATTGGTCCAAATTCAAAACGGAAAAGCTTCCACCGACAGTATCCTCTGCATACCAGCATTCATTCAGGGTTCACTTACAAATTATGCAATGGAAAACACTTATGACTGAAAATCTGGATCCAAACAAATGGGGCTGGACACATGAAGGGACCATACTTGTACCCGTTATGACCACCAAGTATGCTGGCCCGCCAGCTATTCTAAATGTTATCCGTTGCAAGTGTAAGTCAACAAGTAAAACCCCATGTTCTGGGAATCAGTGCTCGTGTCGCAAGAATGGCATGCAATGTGTCACAGCGTGTGTGGGATGCCACGGTACTGAATGTAGCAACGCAGGAGAAATTTTGTATTCAGACAGCGATGCTTAGTTTACATATACTGTAAATCACCACCCACCCACCACAAGCTAGCCATTGTAATAGTCCGGGAGCTAATTTTCCAAAGGGGTCTAGAAGAATGGTTTCGTAGCACACCCAGTATTCAGAAGGTTTGTGTCTATATTATGCTAGACCGATGTCTTGGGTATATTCTGAGCAGTGTTGTACAATAAAATTGTGGTATCACTAACCCGTGAGAAGCCCATTTACAATACGTGTTGAATGTAGCTCTCAAACAATTTTCACAATGGTAAATTTTGCACAAACTTAAGCGCATGTTATATCAATACAATCTTAACCAAAATGGAAAGGAGTGATCATATATCGCAGATTTATACATAATCAACCTCGTTTAAGACACCCGTATGTTGCTTTGTACATATTGGGGCACTTAGGTCATCTTGTGACTAGCAATACCTTAGCTACAACAATGCCCATGTTTTCTACATTTTTCATAATTAAACTTTTAACTGACATGCAGTGCATGTCTACACACGCTGGCAGGACATATTTATCACGTGAGCAAATGAGAGAATGTTACTCATCCGTGTCAGAGTCATCTTCGACAATTGTATTATGCTGAACATTCCACACATTTCACCTCCCATACAAAGGCATGCTTCAGTGCAGAATAGATTGTTAGCCTTGCATTGACAGAGATCTGTTCTTTTGCAGGCAGACTTTTGACATCTACATGATGTGAGTTCAATTAATCCAAATGGAGCAGGATCCTTTGACATTAGAACAGGCTTCAGTAGACCATCCACTATACTCCAGCCATGTCCATTTGGAGATGGAAGATTCTGAACAGCTTGCAATGAACGTCTCCAAACAAGAGCTTGAAAATTGGCCCTTTCGGTGTGATGCTTTAGACTATTCGATGTAGGTGGAAGATTTTCATTTCTTTGTCTCCTTTGACAAAAGAGCCAATAACGGGTTTCATCAGCTGTCTTTCCCACATCCCTGGTCTGTATACAACTCACAGACAAATTTCTCACATAGAATTGCAGTATTCGGTGATAAGTCAACATGTTCGCGATTTGGGCTAAGCTAAGCTGATGACTTTAAGAGATTGAATGCCTTTCTCTTAGCGACTCCAAATAATGAACTAGTGTTATCACAACCTGTAAGAGAATGAAACCCAGGCAAAGACAGACAGATAGCTGGGCCCAGTACTTGAGCAACTGTATGTATTGGTATGTATCGCAATTTGTCCTTTGTGCCCGTACGGAACCATAGTTCAGAACAGTGAAGCGAACGATACGTATATATACTAAGTACTGCCACGTCTGTATCAGGAGACTGTATAACAACACGCATGTGGTCTTTTGAAGCGTGTAGCGCGTGCAACATCATACGCGTATCTGTTTCCTCGTGATCTGATCGAAGTTCTTCCAAATACGACGAATTGTTCGCTGAAATGACAACAACATCCATTCCATCGTTAAAGCCACCAGCAAGAATGACGCAATTGTCGGCAGATAGCACATGTGGACCAGTATCACGCCACCGCTTGCTGAGAAATGCAACCAGGTTACTTTTGTTGCTTGGATTGCTGATGTACTTGGCCCATTGCTTTGGAACGGGAGTATTTTCTCCAGCAATCTTTACTTCCAATGCTGTTGATGACCCACGTTTTAGCCGCTCTTCCGCTTTGAGAGATTCCAGTCTATCATATCTGTCAAAAACTATATCTACCCTGTTGCAGTCTTCTTGATTCAGTGGAACTGTAAAGATGTGCCAGTATTTATCAACCAATTCTCCAAATGTAGACGTACCTCCAGTTTTAACCATTTGCACAATTGCCATGCCATCTACTACATAAGCTGTTGCGCCTGTCTTGTCAACAGGTGGAAGCCGTCCATCAACATTTACTTCCTTTTCTAGTTCACTTAACAAAACACTTTTCACATTCTTTCTTAGAGTCCCATCCGTATGTGACAATGATAGTGGAACAGCAGACAGTTCATACGTCATCACTAGTTTTAAATCAACATCTCTGGACCTTGCGGCAATAATTAATCGACCAAATAGTTCGCGGTCAGATCTCACATTGTGAATTTTTTCATCATTTGTTTTGAGTTTTTTCTTATGTGCTAGGCTGGCAAATGTTTTAAGTTTTAAGTGTGGCAACGTGTCCCAAAAGCTTCTCGTGTTAGTGTCCAGCCGCTCCTGAACAAAATTGTCCATAATCTCCTTACCAATGTCACAGGCGGAAACAAGTCTCTTGGCGATTTCACTAGGCAATACCACGCCAGTTGCAATGTTTACAAGCGGAAGACACTAGCTGTCGTCGTTTTCCGCAATATTAAAGGGATTGGACATTATATCTGATGAGAACATCGAAAGTATCTTCTGCACATCGGTTTCATCCAGGTTCATTCGATTAGTCCCCATTTCCTTATGTACACCAAACATGTGACTATCTTGTAACCCACACATTTGCTTTGTGACCGTTGTTATGGCTGCCCTCTCGTGGCTAGTTAAAAACCACCTCTCCAGAGCTCCTGGCTTTTGTGTTATTCCAATAATACCACCTCGCTTTTTGGAATCCAAATTAATCGATTGCTCTAAGGCCATATCTGTCCACACTTGATTGAATGGATGGTCTGAGCGACTTACGGAATGATTTCCATTCAAGAATTGTTCATGTACATGGGGATGTGTACTTGGAAGCATCTGCATGTCCGCAAGATATATTGGCAGCCATCTTGCATAATTGGTTCTGTCCATGCTGTAGAAATATGGCGCCATAGCAGCAGTAGCAGATAGGTGTGCCTGCCAATCTCCAGTTCTCTCAGCTCTTATGAATCCAAGCAGCAGCTCTACCATATGAATATATGAGTTCCAAAATGCGAACAGGTGTGATTTCGAGCTTGACTCAACTTTAAAGGATTTGAACAGCTGTTGCAATTTATTCACGTACATACACACCTCTTTGAAATGTATGTTGGATATATGTTAGGTCGATATCCCTCTAAATATCATATATGGTGAATCTAATACGATATTACTTTGAGTTATGACACGATCATGCTTATATCGTTGTGCACTGTGGATACAACCAAAGCCTAGACCCCCTATGCAAAGAAATCAGGATAACTAATTAGTGCTACCACAATTTTTTTGTACAACAGGGCTTAAAATGTGTGGGACATGTCCCCCAAGCCACAGCAAGTGTCAGACCTTCCGAATACTGGGTGTGCTACGTCACGATTCTGACCTAGCTTTATCTCCTGGACTATAAACTAGCCACTATGGAAATAACCTGCATTAAGCGATCGCATGTCTTTCGTGAATACTCACATGGTCGCTAAGATATCTGCAATAGACTGATATAGTTTTGAAGAAATGCATATTAATACATATAGACAATTCCGCCCAAGACGGATTTTTGCGGATTTTATATATGTTATGATGTATATAACTCTGCCTCGAATGGTGCAAGAAAAACTTAACTTATCGATTCTATCCAGCTCCGGCGCCACATCGATTGGACTAGTGTTCCCGAAACTCCCCACAAATATTGATATCTCGCTAGACCAGTGTCCGTCGTCCGCAGATCATTACATATATTTGCCATTGGATATAATTGAGAATCTCTGAGTATCCACTTTCATCAACGATGATTTCATGTACACAGCAAATCTAGCCACATGTGGACGAATAATAGCTCAGATATAGACCAATACATCTCATTCTCTACCATTAAATGGTTCACGTTTTAAATCCCTATAGAAAACCAATAGTGAATAGGTCGATAACTTAATTTGCTTATAAAAAGTTCCGCCCAAAGCGGATTTTTGCAGATTTTGAATAGGTTAATAAGGACATAATTCTGCGTTGAATGGCGTAAAAATCGTGGTACCCAATTATTTCACGGTTCGGCCAGATTTTGGCTTAATTCTACTACACTAATACACGTGCACCTATCCACGTGATATTACACGTGGGACGGTGCTAAAAATTGAAATATTAGCTTTTAAATCGCTAAGTAGTCTC